>BQNB010018049.1:5936-68907 GCA_026074375.1 Tanacetum coccineum
TTACCAATGAGGTAATGAAAACATTACATTATGTCAACACAAGAATAAGTTGTAGTTAGATAATCTATCAAGAAAAATCATAAAAAAATAAAAAAAATATTTGAAAATGGGAAATCAGGTGTTTTATAACTTGTGATCTCTTAGCTCTCTCAACAAAAATCTTTGCTACTTTTCAAAGGTTTAGTTTGGGGAATTTTGATAGGTGTAAAATACACATATCCGTTAACACCAAAAATGACCCTAAATGACTAAAAACATACTTAAAATGGCAAAAATATACTTGTTTTTGTGTTTTGTGTGTGCAGGTACGGATATATCATAAATCACAAGAAAACCATCAAAAACGGGCAAACACGGACACGAGAAACGGAAGAGCACAAGAGAAGCCAAAGATTCAAAGCCAAAGCCAGAAAAAGTCAAGCTTCAGTCAAAAATGGTCAAAAAGTTAAAGAAAGTCAACCCTTGGTCAATTTTCAGTCAACAAAAGTCAAAAACAAAAGGAAAAAAACTCCAAAGTTACCAAACAATCCTTCAAGTTTCCAAAAGTTACATAAACGATCCCTAAGCCTAATGGGCCCTTAATTTCCCTTTATTCCATACCCGGATCCAAAAGCCCAAAACCCTAAAGCCCATTTTCCTTTTATATAAAGACCAGGGGCCATTTTTGCCAATTCTAAAAGATATTTATACTAGGACTTTTGCTACACAAAAACAAGGACCATTGTTGCTATTTGCCCAAAGTTACATCCTTTCCCGTTTTCAGTTATAAAAAATGGCGCCAAGCTTTGTTACTATTCATCATCACCCTCGCAAATTAACCCTGGGTAAAACAAAGGGCAAATACAAATTAAGGGGTGATTAAGATAATTCAGAGGCTCTACAACACGTTGGCAGGGACAAATGAGTAATCTCAAAGCATCTCATTAATCAACCCAAGCTAGAATACCACGTTGGCAGGCAAGGAAGCACAAGAGAAGCTGGGTTTTGCACTAATTGCTCTCACAAAAGAAGCACATATGTCTCTATCACGGATTGCCAAGCTGGCAATCCGTGTGAGTTCAATTGTGATCCAAGGGCCATAATCAATCCTCCAATCATTAAGAGAATGTACGGACATGATTTAGAGGAGCGTGTTGAGCAAGCAAAGGGCTAGAATCTTCTTCAGTGGCTATAAATACTCATATCACACACACACTAGAGAGAGTTAGTTAGTAGCTTTTAGTTTAGCTTAAATTTTGTTTTTAGCTTAATGTAATTTTTCTTAAATGGTTTGTAATTTTCTTTTTAAAGTAATGTAATCAAAGTTTTTAGTGAATGAAATTCAGTTTTACATTTATCACAAGCTCTCTCTTTTTCACCTATAAGCTTTCATTTTTTGTTAAGCTAAATGCTCATAAGCTCCTATAAGCTCTTACCAGCTCTCATGAGTCTATAAGCTCATGATTTGAGCTTAACTTGGTCTTAATCTTACTTAATATCTAAAACCAGTTAATTACCCTAACTATTGGACTATTGAGCTTTTGGAAGGGGAGCTAAACATGGATGAGCTCCCATGGACTTATACTAGCTTATCCATTTGGATAAGCTAGAGCTTGTAGCTGCTATTTAAGTTTTTGCTTCTGTTTAGCTGAAGCTTGTGTAAGTTTCCTATTACTTAAATCCTTGTTCCTTTTCATTACTAGCTTAATATTTGCTCACTTGCTTATTAGTTGTTCTTATTACTTAGTTGTTGCTTATTTGTGCTTTTCATCATCTAATTGTGCTTATTAATCATAATTTAAATCTGTTTTAGCTTAGTTAATGTAGATTTTTAGATTTCAATTTCTGTCTTAAAATTTCATAAAAAACCAAAAATATTAGTTAGTAATTAGTGGTAGATCTTGATTTTAGCTTAAGTGACTGTTGATTTGTGTTTATTAGGTTTGTTATAAGCTTAATGATATCTAGTAACAAGGTTTAGTTAGCTAATTTTCAAAATCATTAGTTTAATCAAATCTGTCAATGTATAATTCTAGTTTTTTTTATTTTTCAAATTAAGTTAATTAGAATTTAATTTTGATTTTTAATTTAATTTAGCATTTATTTTCTTAATTTTTAGTATTTAGGTTTCCCGATACCTGATTCTGTTCCCCGTATTTAATTTAGATTTAATTTTAGGATTTCCCAATAATTAATTATGCTTCCCGTAGTTTAAGTTCTATCCATATTAACTAATTTTGTTTCCCGTAGTTTTTAAGATCCCCATTTCCTTTGCTTGTTTTCCCGTAGATTAAATTAAGTTTTATTTAATTAATTTTAGTTGTAATTATATCAGTGTTTCCATCATATCATATATTCTCCATCAGTCAATTTCTCATCAAACCAGGATAACTTTCAATTGCAGCCTCGTTGGGACATACGACCCGGGAATATCTCTTCCGGAATCTTTTTATTATTGATTCTTATATATTTAATCTCTTTGTGTAGATTTTGACCTTTTCCCTTGGTTAAGGGCATTTGGTTGAGATTTGCATTTGAGTTATTTTATATACGTACTAAACAACGAATCAGTCCTTAGCTTTTAATTTTTAATTTCTAGCTTTGAGTAATTGTTTTTATTAGTTGAATCTATAGTCTATAAGCTATTAATCTAGTTTCCAAAAGCTCAGGTTCATTAATAGCTTATAACTCATAATAGCTTAACTTGATTTTGTGCCTTTAGCTTTTATTTCTGAGTTGCAGGTTTAATCCTAGAATTCAGTTAGGTTTAAGTATAAGTTAGGATTCTAGCTTGTTAAAACTAGTTAGTACTAATCTTAAGGTTTCTTAATCAGCTTTTAGTTTCAAAAATGAGCTTAAATTGAACTATGTGCAAGCTTTTTAGTAAAAATTAGCTTTTTGAACCTCAAAAAGCTACTTACTGTAACAGCAGCTTCATAAGCTGTTTTTAAGCTTATTATTGAGTATGAGCTTATGTTGTCTTTATTAAAGTTGCTTAAGATAGCTTAATTTACAACTTTGTGTTTTCAGTTTTGCAAAATAAAAAAAAAAGTAAAAAGGGTGTCTGCCAACCTCGAACCCAAGACCTCTCTCTTATAAACCATACGTTTTACCATTGTGCTTCAATAGCTCATCCAACCATATCTTGCACAATCTAATACTTGTACACATTTTCATTTCCTTTATAAACAATAAGTCGTAGCTTATTCATAAGCTTATTGAGCTTATTCTTTAAGCTGTGTTACTCCTTTAATTTTTCTTGTGTTCTTTATTAGGTTTTAGACTTTTCCTGAATTTTCCAAAATTTTCTCTTTATTTTATAATTTTCTAGGATTTTTCGTAGGTTTAAAAATTGAAAAATCATTAAAAAATAGAAAAAAGTTTCAGAAAATTACAAAAAAATAGTTTTTAGTTTTATAAAAATTAGCTTTAGTTTTACATTATAGTTATGATGTAGAATTAGCTGACGGGAAAATAGTCGGGGTAGACACTATTATGCGGGGTTGCACTTTAAACTTCTTAAACCATCAGTTCAACATAGATCTAATGCCCGTAGAACTGGGTAGTTTCGACGTTATTATCGGCATGGATTGGTTAAAAAGGTGTCACGCCGTGATCGTGTGCGATGAGAAACTTGTTCGAATTCCATACGGGAATGAAACCTTGGTTTTTTGTGGTAACAAAAGTAATGACAAGAGAGAATCTCGGTTAACCATTATCTCATGTTCAAAGGCTCAAGAGTACATGGCGGATAGGATGTAGATCTTTTTGCCAGATATCCGCCAGAAAGAGGAGGACAAGTGGAAGGAAAGCAAATTTGGACGACCAATCGTCCGAGATTTTTCCTGAAGTGTTTACCCGAGGATTGCGGGTTTCCTCCAGCCGACAGTGGGAATTCCAGATTGATCTTAATTCCAGGAGCCGCTCCCATAGCTCGAGCACCATATCGATTGGCTCCGTCCGAAATGAAAGAATTGTCAGAACAACTGCAAGAGCTTTCTGACAAAGGATTCATAAGACCGAGTTCCTCACCCTGGGGAGCCCCGGTCTTGTTTGTCAAAAAGAAGGATGGGTCATTCAGGATGTGCATCTACTACAGGGAATTTTAAATAAACTGACAGTGAAGAATCGTTATCCACTCCCGAGGATCGACGATTTATTTGATCAACTCCAGGGATCCAGTATTTATTCGAAGATAGATCTGAGATCAGGATATCACCAGCTTAGAGTGCGAGAGCAAGACATTCCAAAGACGGCATTTCGAACTCGGTATGGCCATTACGAGTTCCAGGTTATGCCATTCGGACTGACAAACGCACCTGCGGTATTCATGGACCTCATGAACCGAGTGTGCAAGCCTTACTTGGATAAGTTCGTAATTGTCTTTATTGATGACATACTGATTTATTCAAAGAACGAGAAGGAACACGAAGAACATCTTAAGGCAATTTTGGAATTGCTTAAGAAGGAGCAGTTGTATGCTAAGTTTTCAAAATGTGAATTTTGGATCCCGAAGGTACAATTTCTCGGACACGTCATAGATAGCAGAGGCATACATGTGGATCCAGCCAAGATAGAATCTATCAAAGATTGGGCATCTCCTAAGACACCAACGGAGATCCGCCAATTTTTAGGTCTTGCTGGTTACTATCGAAGATTCATCGAAGGATTTTCAAAGATTGCTAAGTCAATGACGAAACTTACTCAGAAAGGAATCAAGTTCGACTGGGGTGAAAAGGAAGAGAATGCTTTTCAGTTAATAAAGCAGAAGTTGTGCAGTGCACCAATTCTGGCTTTACCTGAAGGAAGCAAAGACTTTGTGGTCTACTGTGATGCGTCACACAAGGGTTTAGGTGTTGTATTAATGCAGAGAGAGAAGGTGATTGCTTATGCTTCTCGACAACTAAAAGTTCACGAGAAGAACTACACCACTCATGATTTGGAACTTGGATCGGTAGTGTTTGCCCTAAAGTTATGGAGACACTATCTATATGGAACCAGATGCACCGTGTTCACCGACCATAAAAGCCTACAACACATTCTCGATCAGAAGGAGCTTAACATAGGCAACGCGTTAGCTAGAATTACTAGTGACTATGACTGGGAGATATTCTTTATCATCCAGGGAAAGCAAACGTAGTGGCCGATGCGCTGAGCCGTAAAGAACGGATTGAGCCATTGCGGGTTCGAGCCTTAGTTATGACAATTGGTTTGGATCTCCCCAAACGAATATTAGAAGCTCAGATCGAAGCCCAGAGACCAGAAAATCTCGTAAATGAAGATGTAGGCGGTATAATCCGAAAGGATATACCTAGGGAAAGATTGGAACCGCGTGCCGATGGGACACTATGTTTGCACAGCAGGCTGACATCGCCACGTATGTTAGCAAATGCCTGACATATGCAAGGGTCAAGGCCGAACATCAAAGGCCATCGGGGTTGCTAGTACAACCGGAAATACCCGAGTGGAAGTGGGATAAAATCATGAAGGATTTTATCACCAACTACCAGGTCGTCACAAGATTTCGACACCATCTAGTGATTATGGACCAAACTTACAAAATTCTGCTCACTTCTTGCAATAAGGAGAATGATCCATTGACCAAGTAGGGCAAGGTTGTACCGGAATATGGGGGTGGGGTGGGGGGATAGTGGCAAGACACGGGAAACCTGCCTCAAATTAATCTTTATCGAGACGGAAGAATTCACTTCAAATATTTTTGGAGTATCATTTCAGAAAGCTTTGTGGTACAGATATTAGCTGAGCACGCGTATCATCTGAGAAAACTGACGGCCAGAGCGAGAGAACATTCAAACTCTCGAGACCGCTACGTGCTTGCGTGATCGATTTTGGCAAAGGTTGGGTTAAGCATTTGCCGTTGGCCGAGTTTTCATATAACAACAGTTATCACGCTAGCATAAAGGCCGCCCCTTATGAGGCACTGTATGGTCGAAAATGTCGATCACCAGTGTGCTGGGCCGAGGTTGGGGAAGCCCAACTGACTGGCCCGGAATTAATCCAAGAAACAACGGAAAAGATCGTCCTGATCAAGCAAAGGATGCAAGCTGCACAGGATCGACAAAAGAGCTACGCTGATCGGAAACGAAAGCCGATGGAGTTCGAGATTAGGGACAGAGTTATGCTCAAGGTCTCACCTTGGAAAGGAGTCGTACGGTTCGGTAAGCGGGGCAAGCTGAACCCGAGATATGTCGGACCTTTCAAGGTGTTAGCAAAAGTTGGGAAAGTTGCCTACAGGCTGGAACTTCCTCAAGAGTTGAGCAGAGTTCACCATACCTTCCATGTGTCTAATCTGAAGAAATGTTACGCTGACGAACCATTAGTCATGCCGTTAGAAGGAATTCATGTTGACGATAAGCTCCAGTTTGTGGAAGAGCCCGTTGAAATCATGGAACGGGAGATCAAACGATTGAAGCGAAGCCGGATACCATTGGTTAAGGTTCGCTGGAACTCTAGGCGGGGCCCTGAGTTCACCTGGGAACGTGAAGATTCGTTCAAACAAAAATACCCACAACTTTTCACAAACCGGGCTTCGTCATCCACTACAAGGTCTTAAGCTTTGAGGACAAAGCTCTTTTAACGGGTGGAGACTGTAACATTTCTCAATTTTAGGTCATTTTACGACATCTATTATTTGTCATTATTTATTTTGGCCTGATAAGCGTTTACTTTTAATTTGACTTTTAAGTTAAATCGCGTAGACTAGAAATAATCAATTAATGTAAACGGTCATCAAATAAATTAAGGTTTGCATCCACCAAGTAATAAATAATTATTATGAAGATAATTATCAACTTTAGGTATTTTATTTTTATTGGTCACGTAAAAGGTCTACGCGTCGCAATAAAATACATTTGGGCACACCCCGGAAATACCTAGACTTACCTAGACTCAAACCAATACCCACTTTTAAAACCTTAACACAAAAATTAAATAAATTTTGTGTACAAAGGTCACTAGGGGCCGGCTAACAAGGAAACCACATCAAAATCCCTTGAAATCTTCTTAGTATCTCTTAAATGTACATGTACATCTTGTGTTTTACTTAAGACAAGTACGTATGTCTCTAATGACTAATTACCCAATGGTTAATACCCATTTCTTTCCCTTGACTTTCCTAGCCACGGTTAACAAGGGAAGAGAACACACAAGCCATAAGATTTCATATATCTTAACAAATCTTGTACCAAAATCCTCTAATTAAAACTTGTACTTAGTGGTTTAGCTAATACAAGGTGCAACTAACTAAAAACTACAAAACCACACTTAGGAGGGCACGGTTTGGTTTGTGTAGGACTAGGAAGTGAGTAACTAGTTATTTGTCTATAAATACACACTCATAAGCTCACTTGATACATTTCCAAGACTCTTAAACCCTTTCCAAGATAAGCCACACTCGTCTACCCTCTTTTACATTTGGGTCTACTATAACCAAACCCAAATACGAACCACTTTGGTTTCTAAGGACTTGAAGAAGCACTTAAGGACGAAGTATAAGAGTTTAAAGGGGAAGCACGAGCTAAGGAGGTCGGGTATATAAGCTCTTAAGCTTAGGACGATACACATTGGGTGTAAACGATTCGTGTGTGCTCCATACTCCACGACTAAGAGCTCTAGGACCTCTTGTAAGTCATGACTAAGCCTCTTATGTCTTTTTCATTCGTTATGGCTTTGTCTAGTCGCCATGTCACGTAAGGTTTCGATTTAAAATATACGTGAGCATGAAACATGCATGGTTTGACCCATACATGGTTCACGCACTCACATTTAACGTACAATATAGACTTATGTGGTGCTATTATGATTAAAATACGGATGTCTAACGAGTTAAAGCTTAGGCCTCACGTTCCTTTATAAACCAACCGAACCCTTAATGGGCCTTCAAACCCATTAACGGGCCCAACGTAAATGAATAAGCTCACAATAAGCTTGGACAGCTTATTGGTGGCCTTATGAGTACTCAATGAGCTTATTGAACCTTAATGTAATCAAAGGACTCAAAAGGAAATAACCTAAAAGCCTAGGAGGACTATCGAGTCTCGTTTAGGCCCAATAGGCCCAACAGTAGGCTTATTAGCTTATCGAATAAGCTGAATAAGCAAACTGACCTTCTATGTGCTTAACGGACTAAAACAAGGTTATTGGACATTAATGGGCCGAACCAAATGGATTTAAAACCTTTCGGGCCATTAATGGGCCCGAAAGCCCATTAACAAGTGCTTATTGGTTTATTCCAATAAGCTGAAAACAAGACAGATTAAACTGAGTTAAAACTAAAGGAAAATAACTAAAGAGCAAGGAAACCTAAAAAGGGTGTATCGGTTTAAGCTATTGGGCTTACGGGCCCAATAAGCTTGAAATAAGCCATAATAAGCTCCCCGAGTTTATTATGAGCTTAACAGACTTAATTGAGCTTATTAAAGGCTTTTAACTTTGTTAAACCACAAACGGACCCTTAAAACCTCATACGAACTTTAACGGGCCCAATAAGGCCCGTTAAGCCAAAATAAGCTCGAAAGGAGCTTATTTGTAAGCCAAAATGTTCCTACAGCTTATTTGGACTAAATAAGTCATATTGCTACTAGTTAGGACAAATTTGGAGTTAAAATGCAAATTTCACAACTAGAGGGACTAAAAGTGTCAACTTTGGAACTTAAGGGGTTGAAATTGTTGACTCACTGTTTTGAGAACTTGAGGGACTGTTTTTGAGATTCTAAAAACTATAAAGACTATTGAAACATATACGGACCAAACATGTAACTTTGTAAAGTCGGAGGACTAAAAATGCACAAACGTAAACTTAAGGGTCTAAAGTGTAAATACTCCATTTTCATAAACTAGAGGGGCTGTTTTGTAATTATAGAAAAACCTAAGGGTATTTTATAAACAAAAATGATTTCATAAACACTTAACGAATTGGACGCATTATCTTCGATATTTTTCACGTTAACCTACGATTAATGACAAAATAACTACCATAGTAACTATATGCTACCCACAATATTGAGTAAAAACCCCCCAAGGGAAAAAATAAATAAAAGAAATAGGGGGGGGGGGGGAAAAAGGGGGAAAAAATGTGTTGTATTTTAGTAATGGTGTTAGAGGTTTTATGGTGGTATTTATATGTTATAATGAATTTTTTTTTTTTTTTTTTTTGGTTAATGTATTTTTTAGTTAATTGGTTGGATGGGTTAATGGGAGTCTTTTACTATGTTTGTAAATTTTATGGAAGTTTTGTATTAGTTTAATGAGGGTGTGTTTTATGAATTGATATATATTTATTTATATGAATATTTACAGAGGTGAGTTCATAGCCCCATGTTTAAAAAGTTTGGTTTTTTTTTTATTTTGGTAAATGTTTTACATCTTTGGGGAGAACATGCTTTTTTACAATTGGACGCAAGTGTAACATTTTATAATACGATCACGTTTTGCCTAAGAATCGTTAACCCATTGAGCCCATTATACATGAACTGTTAGTTGCATGAATTATAGTTTGAACTGTATTATAGTGAGCGCGAATGTTATTGATAGATCTATTCGGGATTGACGATCCCCGTTCGGGTGATTAGCTATCACCGGGAACGAACGTTATAGCATGTCGAATTTGGGATGTTTCGGGTTAGGACATCATTCAGGGGCAATTACTGGCAATTTATTTGCGTCCATACATGTAAAGCTTCGGTGTCATGAGCTTAGGAAAACGAAATCACTTTTTATGATGTTTGCATGTGTTGCTAAATCATACACTTGAAAATCTTGCTGTCCTACCATTGATTTACATAAACCTATGAATTCACCGACTTTATGTTGACGTTTTAAGCATGTTTTTCAGGTCAGTAAGGCACGAGGTGCGATGATACATTGGAAGTCAATAATTGAAGAGTCAACACTTAAGATTTGGGGTCTTATTATATTTTGGGGACAATTGTTATAAACCGAAATCTTTATTTATATTGTTAAACAACCTTGAAAGCCCATGGGCTTAGAACAAAACAATTAATTTTGTTAGTCCAATGTATACTTTTTCAACGACACTTTTTAGTAGACGTTCTCCAGAAAATTATGCTATTGATCCACTAAATGGAGTACGCCCTCAGGATATTCAAACATTCCAATGCGTGCTCAGATTTTAGGGTGTTACAATTCTTCGTGTGAACCGAACGAGAGATATAAAATTAGACCAACGAGTGTGTAGTGTAGAGTGAATCGAAGCCGAGTGATTTAATAATGAGACCGAACGAGTGTCATAAGTATAAGGGAACCCGTGATCGAGTGTTTTGTAATACGGGACCTACGAGTTGAAGAGAACTATAGTAACCTGAACAAGTGAATCCTATTAAGGACCGAACGAGTGGATCCAGTATGGATCGAACGAGTGAATCATCGTAAGGACCGAACGAGTGAATACTAGTAAGGACCGAACGAGCAACTGATAGTGAGGACCGAACGAGTGACTAATAGTGAGGACCGAACGAGTGATTGATAACATGGACCGAATGAGTGACTAATAGTGAGGACCAAACGAGTGATTGATTATATGAACCGAACGATTTATTGATATATGGACCGGACGAGTTATATTTAGTGCAAACCGATCAAGTGTTTCCTTTGAGGACCGAACGAGTAAAGATGAAGCAACGGCTTAACTAAATTTTTTTGACATAACACACTTAAGATCAGATTTTTTAACTAAGATTAAATAAATCAAATCTCTTAGTTTAAAATAGACAATAAAAGCTTGACAAAACCAAGGTTAACTACATTCAACTTAGTTGTTAGGATAGGTGCCTTTGTCTCAAACGCTATTAGTCTATCTAAGTAGATTGATCTTCAAAAGTGCTAAAAGTCATAAAGGTTATCATGATTGAATGATTGTGTTTTCTTATAAACTGCACTCACTCTTTCTTAAACAGACTCATGGAAATCTCAATAGCGGATCAGATTGCTTTGGATGATGCATTGGTGGCTCCTGCTGACCGACTTAAGATTGGTAAATGTAATCTTCGCTTAAGTTCGGATGTCACATCAAAGGAAGCAACCCTTCAAGTGGTCTACGATGTGTTAAAGCTCACTCCTTTCTACAAGGCATTCCAAGTCACTGCTGATGCTCCAGAGATCTATATGCAAGAATTCTGGGCCTCTGCTTATGTTCATAACCGATCTGTCAGATTCAAAATGAATAACAAAAAGCACATTCTCGGTCTTGATCAATTCAGAGACATTCTTCAAATTTGCCCTAAAGTCGGTAATAAGAAGTTTGAAGAACCACCTCTTGAGAAGGAGATTCTCGCCTTTCTAGCTAGTCTTGGTCATTCTGGAGATATAAGGAAGATCACTGACGTTAATGTCAATAAACTGCATCAACCCTGGAGATCATTTGCTGCTATCATCAACAAATGTCTCAGTGGTAAACCATCCTATGACAGTCTTCGTCTTTCTCAAGCTCAAATCTTGTGGGGTATGTACAATAAGAAGAATGTTGATTATGCATATCTTCTGTGGGAGGACTTCATTTTCCAGATTGAGAACAAAAATACGAAGAAGGGCAATGCGATGTACTATCCTCGTTTCACCAAGTTAGTCGTCAACTTTGTCATGGATAAAGACCTTCATCCTCAGAAGAAACAAAGGTCCAATTGGCACTATGCCAGAGAGGACCAATGATCCAACGATCAATGTCATCTCAAGGAATGAAGACACTCAGCTGTACGGAGCTATCTTACCAACAGAGTTAACAAACGAGGACATCCGCATCTCTGAATCATACAAAGAGTATCATGCTATTGCTTCTGGAAAGATTCCTCCAAAGACGAAAGGAAGTAAGAAGAAAGCTGATACAGATACTACTACTAAGCTGAAGCCTCCCACAGTCCCCAAAGAAAAGAAAGAAAAGACGTCTGGAAAAGGAAAGCAGTAGTAGGATTAAAGATGTTAGAGACTATCCCTGAGGCGATTATGACAGAGGCTGAGCAACTCAAGATAATCACAAAGAGAAGCCGTAAAGAAACTCACAGCTCTCATGCCAGTGGTTCTGGTGCAGATGAAGGAACTGGTGTTACACCAGGGGTTCCCGATGCACCTGATTATGACTCGGATGATGATATCTCCTGGAAATCAAGTGACGATGATCAAGATGATGAGAAAGCTCAAGATAATGAAGATGAAGATAAAAATGACGAAAATGAGGCTACACAGGATGATGAAGATGATGATGTACATGACGATGATGAGAACGCTCAAAATGATGATGATGAAGCACAGACTGAATCAGAAGATGATGGTGATGATTTCATCCATCCAAAACTCACAACTCATGATGATGAAATAATACATGAAGAGGAAACTGATGAAGATGATACCTTCGATCCTATAGTTCACACACCCTCTCGTATTTCATCATCAGATGACGAAGACAGTGACAATGAAGTTGAAGGGATGGATGTTGAAGGAGCAAAATCGGATGACGATGCTACATATGTAGAGGACCAAGGCAATGAGGCGGTCGAAGATACCAATGCCAATCTTAAAGGAAGAGATGATGTAATGACGGATGTTATATTGCCCCAGGTTCAAGCAACCCAGGAAATTGAAGACACTCATGTAACCCTAACTTCGGTAAATCCTAATGGCCAACAATAAAGTTCTTCTGTATCATCTGGCTTCGTCTCCAACATGCTGAATCCAAATCAAGATACCGGTGTTGATGATGATATTTTTAGACAACATACTGTAAGCACCTCTATCATTGATTCTCCGGTAACAGCCATCATGGGAGCCATCATTAATGCACAATTCAATCGCCCTCCACTCGTATCCTCTCGTTTGTCTTCAAACACATCAACCATATTCTGACACCGGCTACTACTACAAGCTCCTCGCTACAAAAAATCTTCTAACTTTGCCTCGTTGTTTTGGCTATTGATTATAGACTGAAGCTAGCGTTAGAAGGACCAATTCTCGGAAACTCTGACAAACAAATCAATATGTTGTAAGCGCTCTCTCCATTCCTGGCACCGTTCGATCCAATATCTAGCGGAATAAATTGCAGGGAAGCAGTGGAGATGCAGTCCAATTGAAGTATGACAGAATTCGAGAAGAGTCTAATACTGCTAATCAACAATTCCTTGATTCAATCGATGAAGGAATGAAGAAGATTATCAAGGAACAAGTCAAAAAGGAAGTCTCCAAAATTACTCCAAAAATTGAGAAGTTAGTAACCGATCAACTCGAGTCTGAGGTTCTGTGTGCGTATTCATCAAGGAAGCCAACACGTCTCATGTTGTAGCTGCTAATCTTTCTTAACTAGAGCTGAAAAAGATCTTAATTAACAAGATGGAAGCTAACAACTCTATCAACAGGTCAGACATTCAAAGACAGCTCTACAAGGCATTAGTTGATGGTATTGAGCCGTCAAAATCTTTGTTTGATTCATATGGCGATTCGGTTCACAATTAAAAAGACCTAGTGGAGATGGTGCAGATGATGATTCAAGAACCCTCCGATGGTACATGGGACCGGGGGTCCAAAGAAGAGGTCAGGAAAAGAACCCACTTTAACAATGCTAACTGAAACGACAACCTGACCACAGGAATAAGACTACCACTCAGGATTAAGACTCACAAGAATAAGAAATCTGCTGGTATAATATGCTCGGGTTGAGGAAGCCTATGCCAAACTACAAGTTGTCTTTGTTAGCAACTGACACCAGTGTTTGGAGAACGGTGTCCATGTTGAACAAGCAGGAAGAAGAGGGTCCAACATTCTTCCTGCTGGTTTCCAACAAACCTACAAGACTACCTTCTCCTGATTCATGCATGGAATAAGTTCTTGTCCTGCCGCTTTCATGGAAGTCTGTCCAAACCTTGGCTAGCAATCTGCACAACAAGACCTCAAGAGTCATTCGATGTAACTAACCGGACTCTACATTTGACTTCTCCGCTTTGTGATCGAATCAAATAATGTTCAAAACTCTAACACCTGAATTGCTAGCAGATCCAACTTTTGAGCTGAGTAAGGAACTTGCAAGAGTTTGATCTGAAACTTGAATATTTTTGTGATGAAGTCTACAAAGCCAAACCAAAAAATTTGACTGGATCAACCTGAAGGTAGCCCCAATATCCTCTATGTCTGCGATAGCCACTACCGTTAGTTCCAAATTACTCATGGTCGTAGTCGTTATACCGTTTACATACTTCATCAATACACGCGACCTGGAGTACCTTCGTGGTGGTGTATTGTGTCAAGCCGCAAGTACTCTTACTTAGTTATGAAGACTTGGCTGCCAGAATTACGGGGCATATCAATTGGATTAGAAGACTTAGTGCCTAACTCAATGTGGAGTCAAATGATAGTCAAAATACGCAATTTCGCCCTCCTGGGGAATCTCACATTTGGGGCAAAAGCGAGACAGTATCTATGCATTGCGACCTCATGGGAATCAGCTCGTGAGTCTATTCAAAAAGACGAATCATTGCTGTCTCTAAGGTTGAATAGCGAATGGCAACACTATATGGCATCTGACTGGATTTACTGTACGAATGGATGATGAAGTTCTTTACAAGTTCAAAGGAGGGCGACTTCCTCAGACTAGGGTTCCAAGACATTGAAGTTATGCTGTTTCTTCTCGTGACAAAGGAAAAGGTGGACAATCTCAACGTTGAAGTACGTATTGAATTTATTGTCTTCCTTAAGAATGTTTAAAGAAGCGCTTGTGATCCAGAGGCGTGTGTGGAAGTTCTTCAACTGGGTGTCATGAAAGTTATCTGATGAAAAGAACTCAACCTCTCAAAGCCTGACACGTACAGATACAATCTCGAGAAGACAGAGCTTATACACCATACTCCGATCAAAGAGGATTCTTCTACGTGACAAAGACAAGAAGAAACAGATTGTTGCGCATTGACGAAATACTCAAGTTAGCGATGGTACTCTAGATGACGTTCGGACTGCTCTAAATGATCGCCTCAAGGGAATTAGAATGGAGTATTTGCCATAGACTTTTTGGAGCCAACGTGACAAAGCAAACGCAAGAGCTATGATCCAGGCGATTGACAAGAGGCTAAAGACAAGGAGGATAATGAGGAGTTTGGAGAGATTTGTCGGTGGACGACCATACGGGGGTGACCTACGGCTACTACAAAGGACCATATGATTTATCATATGTTGTTCTCATCTTAAAAAGGTCAATCCTCGTAAAAAACATTGATCTTTGTGATTTTGTTCTTTAATAGTATGTTTTCTTTTTTAATGGGAGTACTTTTTGGTGAAAAATAGATGTGCTCGAGAACAATATTTTTCAAGAATTTCTTAGTAAATTCAATTTTTTCAATAATTATACTCGGCATCATCTTATAACTACTCAAAGGTTGAGGGGGAGCAATAACATGTTCCAATTCTTGCTATCATGTCTTATTTTGTCATCCGATACGGTTATCAATCGGTATATCCAAAATATTCAAGGGATAAACACTTTGGATTAAGGGGAGTTAAAGAAAATGTGATTAACTGGACTTATATTGTATATGACAGCAAGTTGATCAACTAAAAATGACTCAAGGCAATCCATACCTAGCATTGTACTACGGATTACGTTGCACATGTTAAGGGGAGCTTTTAGTGATAATGAAAAACTCTCAAGTTGTAATTTTTAATTATTTTTATCAAATACTTTGATTGAAATTTTCAATCGTTTTTGGAAGAAGGATCGTGAGGAAATACCCAAACAAGAGTACACCCAGACCATGTTCTTAAATTTATGATGTTATAAGGCGGTCTAAGCTTAGGTTATTCAGATACCATGATCCAAGCCAGAAGAAACAAAAACCCAGGTAGGGATCCTACCATGGATATTCCACTACGTTAGTGTAGAGTCTTAGGTATGATTAAAAGCGAGGAAAAAGTTGAGAATAGGGATATGCCCGACTGAAGATGGAGCTAACACTGGAACAAATCAACAGGTGTTAGTTATTGACATAGTCTCGATAAGCATTGAGGGGTTGAACGAATGAAAGAATTGTAAGGATAAAGGGTGAAAATAAAGAAGCTCCATACATTAGGCAGAAACCGGGTCATATACATTTGATGTCAGATTACACTCCATAGGTGTTTGTTCTGACATGAAGACAAGTAATGGATACAAAACCCAGTGACGCTATGCACAATAACCCTACAGACTACTAAAGTCAGAAAGACTTTGTTTCAAATCTCAGGAGATACACTAATTTATATTGGTCCTCTCTCACTACGATGTTAGTGATATTGAAAGGTGGCACTCAGATCCAGACACTGCCCGCATCACTAAAATCATAAGTGCACTATATGAGGTCTAGAGCCTAAAGTGATCATCATACAATCTACATTCATCGGCACACTTGTCAAATTACACTTGCTAAGTCACACATGTGAATTACTCAGTTACATTTTAAGAGTCCTTCGCACATTTTACTTGTGATTTTGCCAGCACATCAGAGTGATCATTCAACAATGAAGATGTAAATCCTGCTTGAGCCAACATCTAATCAAGTCATGGTAGGTGGAATTGTGCGATTCTTTATGAATCAAACTTGTGTCAACCTCGGAAAGAAATCGATGGTGCGATTCTATTAGATATCAAAACTTTGTTCCTGGAAATGGATCAAACGGTTGTTAATGAATTTTTTGAATTTGTTAAACACTCTCGGATTGTGTCACAAAAACAATTTTGTTTAGATGATACACCGATTGTTTTTCATATCAATTTTCTATATCAATCGTGTGAGTTAGTATCTCACTGGTTCACTCTTATCGTGCTTGTCTGCTTTGGAGTTCAGATAATGAAACTGCTGAGTTCGATGAAATCTAATACTTTTGTGTTAGAGAGATTTAATATACAGCTGGTATCCTGGTCAAGAAGATTCTCTTAAATTGAAATCTATTTGATCACAGGTCGATCCTCACGGATTAGAAGGTTAATCCAACCATAAGGGAGAATGACAAATCCATATTCGTCCCCCATATTTATTGCTAACTGTTTTATGCAGGTTATTTAGTTGGTGTGGGTCGGTTCCTGATTCTAGCTGGCTCTCACAGATCCATAGCCACATGCTCATACTCCGACCGACAAACATAAAGGACATCTGAAGCTCAAAGGACATGTTTCAAGACTTCCGCCTACTTGATACCACACATCCTTTCTAGATAAGTGCTTCGAAGTGTTAACGTTAAAAATAATTTCACGAAAGATGCAACATTAAAGTTTTCAGAAATGTATGAGCATGTCGGTCCAAAAGTCAACCAAGTCCACAAGATGGCAAAGTTCAAGATGGCAAAGAGATTGTGCTTGGTGATCGATCTCAGATGCTCAGATCACAATGTCAAATACAAGTTCAGGAACAAGCTCAATCAAGACAGTCAATGTTCACTACAACTTATTCCACAGAAGAAAGTCAAAGAGGATACGAGTCTAAAGGACTATGGATATAAGCTTAGTATGCTGGTTCTAAGTGTGTAAATTGGAGTGATCATTAGGGGGAGATTGGTTGATAACTACGAAAGTGTCGGTCACTGCTAAGTTGTAACAGGCCTGAACTCGTAGTTAGTACTAATGTTTTAGTTTAGTAATCTTGTCGGCCCCACATGGCCCATGGGGGGCCAACTCTAAGCCCAATGTCGGCCTCCATCAGTAGTTACTATAAGTCACTCTCCTAGTCTTGGAGACGGTTGGTTGTTCATTTTTCAATTTATCTTTCATTTTATGACAATTCATTCTATATTCCAAAGCACATATCTCTCTTCTAATCCACAACCCACATCTCACTCTTGTTCTTGGTTTGATCTTAAGATTACTAGTATTCTTCAGCCCCCGTGTAGGTAATTGCCATATACCTATGAGTTTCAAATATAGTGCGTTTGGTTACCTATCCGGCTAACACAAACGGGATTCATTAATCCCAATAGGCCTATTCACAATATTCACGTTCACTCGCAAGTGATTAATGGTCCATGATGCTGGGTGTCTTTTGGCATAAAGGGACTTAGACAACAGATGCAATAATATATTTGGATAGCATACATTGGAAAACACTTGTTTTCATGGTTTAACATGTATCACACCTCACGGTTTTATGAAATAGTAGATTTAAAAGTGCTGGCTATGAACTACCTTCACAGTATAAGGAAATCTGATTGGTGGCAAAGTATATCGTGTAAGTAACGCTCGTCACTCCAACCTGAGTGGTTATGTTAATGTTTAAGTGTGATAAATTTATGTTTCAAAACTTCATAAAGTTTAACGTATATCTTTGATTTATTAAATTTTGGATTTATTGTATCGATTTGTTCGGAACTATCATAATCCAGGAGGCCAAGGGGGGTAGTATCGTTTGGAGGAGCCAGGGACACTTAAATCGTTAAACACCAGCAATCGTCAAAACGAAAAACCAAATGAAACCCTTCATATGAAAATTCCTTAGTACGCTCCAGTTTACGATAAGATTTTTATAGTTTCTTCAAAAGTTAGTGATGTTTAAATGGACATTAAATATTATTAATGAAATTAAGCGTCGATTTATGTTTAATAACATTAAAATATGTCGGGTTTTAATAAATCAAGTTTTATATTATTAATTTTATATTTTTATAATTTATATAGAAATATTTTATTTTTATATTTTTTAGTTTCGCAATTTTGGCAATATATACCCATGGTTTATAAACTTTTACAACTTTAGTCCTTTATATATAAAATATATATAATTTAAACCTTTAACTTTGAACTTGGCAAAATAGGTCCTTATGGTTACACTTTTTGATAATGACATTTTCAGCCCCATTAGTTATAAATTTTCAAAAAGGTACGATTTATTACCCCTATGTAGGATTATATTGCAAAAACAAGTCAAAAAGCCATGCATAGCTTTATTTTAGGAATTCCAAAATGATTTTTTCAGGTTTATAGCTTATTAGAATAAGCCTAAAAAATATGTTCTTTCTTAACCAAATGTTTATAAAACAGATTTCGGTTAGCTAGAAAATCAAAAGGGGTCATTTTTAGGGTTTTAATAAAAAACATATGGGTTTGAGATTCAAAGCTTCAAACAAGAGTTTATATATGATCTTAAGAGTATTATGAATATTCTAATACAGATTATAAGTTTATTGAACAAGATGTTGAGCTTACTTGAGCTAAAATAGGTTGAAATGGGGGGGGTGGCGTTGTTGCGTGGGAGCAGCGTGTTGTAGGTTGGTTTTTTGGGTTGTTCGTTACGCCTTAGTAACGACTTCAAGGGTTCTTTTCTCTTGCTTCTTGGCTTCTATTATGAGCTTAAGGACTTCTCTTGATCTTCTATTTCTGTTAGGGAATGGTTAGAACTCCATTTAAGTGTGTGAGATGAGTTTTGAGAGATGATTTGAAAGGGTTGCTTGGTTCGTGTATTTATAGGGTGAAAAGACCCTTAATGCCCAAGTTTACTTGGTGTATAGGGCTAGAGTAGTGAGTATTGAGGGCCAGGAGGGTGAATAATATAAGCTAGAAACTAGATATGAGATGTGGAGGGGGGTTTGGAGGCCACGGCTAGGATATGGAGACAAGGAGGTAACAAACCACCTTGGTGGAAAAGTATATTAGCAAGGAGGTGATGGAGTTGCTTGCTAGGCTAATTTGTGATATAAAGGTGAGGTCATGGAGGTGCTTGCATGGTGTTGGTTTTAAAAATATGGGTAAATTGGAGTGAAATACTGTATCGTGTTGGTCTTAGGCGTTTTGGTTTAGGGTTTTGGACTTTTAGATTGAGTTAGGGTTAAGGTTTAGGATAGATTAAGGTTTAGGATTAGTGTTAGGATTAAGATTAGGGCTTAGGATTAAGGTTTAGGGCTTAGTTTTAGGTTTAGGGTTTAGTTTTTGGTTGAAAGTGAAATTAGGGTTTAGGGTTTCATTTTTAGGGTTTAGGGTTTTAGATTAGGGTTTAGGTTTAAGGTTTAAAAGTCATGCATTAAGTTCTTGTACCTTGTACTAAAGTGGTGGTAAGAAACCAAAGTGATTTAGGACGTTTAAATTCCTAATTTGACTTTCTTTCATTATTGACTTGTATATTAAGCTTTAGAAAGTTATATATTGTTTTGGAGGGAAAAGATATTCAAATGTGGTGATATGATACTTGTACACATGCTTTAAAGGCTTGTACATTCATTTTATATGTATACATTACATATAATTAGGGTTTTGATATAAACGTTAACGTTTAATGCTTGTTTTAAAATTACAGTTTTGAAAAAGTACATTATAAGAGAATGTACTTGTAAAATGATTTAAGATATGGACCTTGACATATTAGGATGTTTTTCATGCATGTAAACATAGATATAGATGGCATTGATAGTGGTTGCGTGAGCTCGTTTACTTTAGAGATGCACAGTTATGTTGCATAATGAAATTAAACCTAAATTTTTCTCCTGTTAAAAGGTAATAGTTTTTAATAGATGGATATTATAGTGCATCTAATTTAATAGATGGATATTTATCATTATGAAAATTGCGGGTTGTTATAGTTCCTCTCCTATAAAAAGAAATCTCGTTCCAAGATTTAGTTTGGGTTGCCGGAGTGGGTTTGAATAACATATGTTATTATGGATATTTGCACGAATTTGATCTCTCGCATTCCCATGTAAATTATGGTCCTCTTTTAAGTTCATCTTTACTTTGAATTTTAGGAATACGACTTTGTGTCGGTTGCTTGACTTACTATCCTTAATCTCCAATGGTTCTTCTACAGAGTTGAGTTTGTCATCAAGTCGAAGTCTTTCATTAGAATGACTTAGGATTCGTCAGATAAGCATTTTTTAGATTAGAAATATGGAATAATTTCGTGTACATTACTGAGCTATTAAGGAAGCTCTTGTTTACTATGCCACTGGGTAAAATGTTTAAGGGATTTTGAATGGTCCATTGTACCGGGGGGGTTAGCTTTCCTCGTTTTTTCCGAATGGATGACACCTTATACGCGGTGATACTTACAAACATAACACCGATCTCCAAACTTTGAAATTCTAAAGGCTTGTATTATTATTGGCATAAACTTTTCTGCGATCTCTTACAACTTGCAAGCGTGGTAAATTGCACTATCTTTTCAGTGGTTTCATGGGATTTTTTTTTCGGCCCCAAAAAGTTGATCTTCTCCTTCTTCTGCCTTGCAAACAGGTGAATTGCTCTTTCGACCATAAAGTCGGCCTCATATGGTGTGCCTTCCTTGTTTTCTGGCGTGGTAATGTTATTGTATGAGAATTCTACCAATGGTAAGTGTTTTTCCCATCCTTTTCCAAAATCTATAACACAGGCTCAAAGCATGTCTTCGAGTGTTTGAATGGTCCTTTCACTTTGTCCATCGGTTTCGGGATGATATGTATAACACCTCATGTTTTAGGTCATTGTATGACATTATGTAATGCACAATTTATTTTTAGGGTTTTACGCGTTTGCCCTTAAACCATAAACGTTAAGTTAAAATCGCGTAAACTAAAAATGACATTCTAAGTAAATCGGCCCACATTAAACATTAAACTATTTACATAAAGCACAGTCTTTTATATGATTATTATGAGGATAATTAATAACTTTGTTCATCTTATATTTATTGGCTACGTAAAATGCTTACATTTCGCGATAAAACGCGTTTCGGCATTCCCGAAAGCACCAAAACCTAACTACGCTTAAACAAATACCCACGATTATACCCAATACCCAAAATTTATCAAATATAAATCGCACTTGGGAGCTACATGTGGCCGAATTTTCAAGGTTTAGGACCAATGAATTATAAAAACCTTTATATCAACTTGCTCAAAATATCAGGTTAAGAAAGAAATAGGGAAACCTAACTCTTACACCCATGAACCACATGACTAATTAACCTTATGGGGCCTCTTGTGCAAGGTTAGAAGTGATCATGGTTAGGTTAATTAGATATTTTCACTATAAATAGGCATGCACTCACTTTACTTTCATAAAAACTTAAAACAAAAAATCACCAAAAACCTTTCTCTTGTCTTCTTCTTAAGCTCACAGCTTCAAAACCCTTTAATAACACAATCCATAGTTGATTTTCTATCATGAGTTGTTTAAGCTTTGAAAGGTTATTTTAACAATATATTGCAAGTATTAGGGTTTTTGGTTGAAATTAGGGTTTTCATCACTATATTTTCAAGCCAAAGGTTTGTTAATCACATGTGGTAGTGATTATTATTTCTATTCTCTACTCATCCACAAGCAAGGTGTATATATAAAGCTTAATATTTTCTATAAACTAATATTTTATGTGTTCATTGGATACTTAGTTTTTAATTCACCATATAGGGTACTTTTGAATATGTGAAATGGATTTTACATTATGGATCATTATTTTGTACACTTATATTACATGTCATATGAATAATAATATTATGTTTAAACGGGGATGTATAAGTGTTTTGAAACATGTTGGTAGAAGTTATTAACTATGTTTAAGTGCAAATTAGGGTTTCTAAAAGTCAACTTATGAGTTACAAATGAAAATGATAGTTAAACTTGTTATCTTGAAATCTTGAACAAAACATGACCTAATGGACCTAATATATGAGACATAAGATATTAAGGGTTCTAATGGGTTTGTAACAAAGTGGTAAAGCTAAAAAGTCCTAAAAACAAGTTTTAAACACATTTTGGAAAAAAAATATCTTAGGGGCTGTTTGTAATTCGAAATTTACATATATGTTTTATGATTTTATAAAATACTACATGTCACAAGATCGAGGAGTCATAAAGAACTCGAATAAATCCGCATTAATATAGAAGAAGTTACGCTATTTTACAAGGTTTACGATGTTAATATTTTATAAACCAATTTTTATAAAATAGTACTATTCACCACAGAAACTTATTACTTTATAAACTATCAATAATATGATTAAAACTTTCAATTCACGAGAACGTGTTCAAAAGATCGACATAAAACCGGAGTATAACGAATAAGATACGACTAAAAAACGGGGTTTACGTTTAATTAAAAAGTTATATAAAATCGATTATTGGAAGGTATCATGAACGTCAGTAACAAACACTGTTCATCACAGAATCTCAATAACCTAAGAAATGTGATTTTATGCTCACTCGTACTTAATACTACAAAAGCCGTTGGGCGTAAGACACGCGAAGTAAGGGCTTTAAAACCGAATAAGTTATGTTCATTTTTCACCTTATAGGCGTAATTATTATTTAAGTTTTTACCTTTTATAATTACGATTTACTTAAAACAAATAGATGGTGATATTAGCTTATTAGATTATATTTGTTATTTGTTATCGAAGTGCTTATATTACTAGGGTAATTTCATAAATGAGGCTTCTTCGGATGGGCGTATTGACGAGTTGATGGATTTACGATTTTAATGTGTCTAACTCTAGTACGTCTTGTACATGACCTCTTAAATTATGTTAGCTCCCGACACGATTAGTTACGTGATTACATATAGGGATTATATACAGTTGTTGTTAGACAACGTACTTGAATACCTTATTCGACCTATATTAACTAGTTGCATTCGAGATGTTAGCCGTGACGCGTTTTTTTTTCTTGGGTTATTTGTTATCAGTTTTACTCACTCAATGGGAGTGCATAGGCCCCTTGTTTTACAATTATTAATTTACAAGTTTTTGGGGTGAGGAAACATATGCTATGTTTACAAATTGCCGCACAGTGTACACATTTTTATAATGCATTACGTGTTGCCTAAGTAGCGATATACCCTCTCTTGCTCCATGAATCATGAACTGTCAATTCTACTGGAGTTGAGCGCGACTGATTTTTAGTCTAGATTTATTTAGGGATTTGGCCTCCCGTTTGGGGTGACTTGATATCACTGGAAACGACGTTATAATCATGTCGGATACTGCGGATGTTATGGGTCTTGAACATACATCCGGGCGGCAATGTAGGCATATATTTATATATTGTATTTCAATTATGTCGAGCTTCGGTTGTCATGAGCTTAGGTAAACGTAATTACATTGTTTGTGTTGTCTGCATCTGTTGTAATTTTCATGTAAGACTTGCGGTTCTCTGCCATTACATGTTACATAAACCTATGAAATCAACCATACTTTATGTTGACGTTTTTTAAATGCAATGTTTTTTAGGGTCATTAAGCACGAGGTACGAAGGGATACATTGTGGTATTTATGAAGTCATTGCATTAAAGATTTAGTCGCATTACATTTTTGTGTATCTGTTATGGCTGGAAATCTTTGTAATAATAACAAGTAAACAAGTAAGCTTCGGGCTTTTGTAAACACATACTTTAGTTAATTCCAATGTATTCATTGTTTTTTTTTAAAAACGGGACTTTTTGGTTGTTCTTATGTTTATATTGTATAACAAGTAAACAAGTACAAGCTTCGGGCTTATGTAAAACATACTTTAGTAATCCAATGTATCAGTTTTAAAGACTTTTGGTAGCTTCTTATCATTTTCTTGTGCTGTTGATCTGAGATTAACACGCCCGGACCTCTTTTCCGCTGCGACCCAATTTGGGGGTGTTACAGATTGGTATCAAGAGCCAAGGTTATAGAGAACTAGGTCAAATGTTTTTGCTGGACTATAACCGTTTTCAAAACATTGCATTCATACAAAGTGGTTTTCACCGGACATACATACACTAATTGTGCATTAGTTGGTATATTACTATAAGAGTCTTATATTAGCATACTTATATAAGCTAATTTTGATTTTAGATATTATTATGTCAGATTTTGAAAAAGCATTTACTGTTAATACTACATAAGTATCCATTCCAGTTGAGGACGATTCAGACCATCGTTGGTTTCACCAGGAGTCGATGGACCACCCATTATACCAAAGGACCCATATGCTTACATAATGGCTGCTTATGAGGTTCCATCATCACCTGACTACATACCTGGCCCTGAGGTTCCACCATCGCCGGACTACATACCTGGCCCCGAGGAGCAGCCACTACCTGCTACAGCTGCCTCACCCACTGCAGATTCACCAGGATATGTTCCTGAGTCTGATCCGGAGGAGGAGCCGGAGGAGGACGATGAGGATCCCGAGGAGGATCCAGCTGACTACCCTGCTGATGGGGATGATGATGATGATGAGGACGAGGACGAGGATGAGGAGGAGGAGGAGGAGCACCCAGCTCTGGCCGACTCTGTCCCACCTGTACACCGTATGACCGCCAGGATATCTATCCGGGACGAGCCATCCATATCACTTCCTCCTAGGGAAGAGGTCGAGAGGGCTTTTGCTTAACCACCCCAACCTCCACTCACTTACTCCACTATCATCTCCATTACCACAGATACCATCACCACTATTACCTATACCATCACCACCACCCAATAGCCCTACTCATATTGAGATTCCTGAGAGTTGTTTACCTCTTCGGAAGAGGGTGCATTTTGCTTCTCCCACCCCTAGTCGTGAGGTCGGGGAGAGTTCAGCAGCCGGTGCTGCTAGGCAGGATAGACCTACCATAGCGAGGGACGACCCTTACTCCATAGGAGTGAGGTACTTTATGGATTGTCGATATGGTTGATGTCCTCCTGGATGTTCGACATATGGGAGTTGGACTATGACATTACGGATAAATGGGATGATCTGGTAGAGCCATCGATGAGATTGCACCGTCATCGTAGAGGGGGTCAATCATAGAGCGGTTACCCGATCTTGCTACATTTGGTTGAGGAGGAGGACTACTAGCATGTATCGGCTATTATGGAGGATGCTCAAGATGACCTGGTCTCATAATGGAGACGGCCGAAAGTCAACTTGTTGTTTAGGGATAGGTCCTGTCATCGTCGATTTAGCAGTAATGACATTGAGAAGAGGCTAATAAGATGGCTTCATGAGGCTTGGGGACTATCCATGGATGCTAGCGACTATGCACGTTCAGATGTTATGTCATTACGTACTACAGTAGTGGCACAGAGTGCATTGATTTCAGAGTTACAGTCAGCAGATCACAGGAGACAGAGGGTGATTACAGAGTTATTGGCATCAGACCACAAGAGACAGGTTCAGTTGACTAAGACATTGAGGTTGCTGAAAGGACTACAGACACAGATGGTCGAGTTTACTGGAGCTGAGCTATGGGACCCGCAGATGGCCCGCTCACATGCCTGATGCACACAGGATGAGGCTTTGGTGTATAGCAGCTCCTAGATTTGGTTATGTTGTAGCTATGCTATGCAGCCTGTTAAGTATTATGGGTTATTCCCAGCTAACAGACTGTATAGATCTTTTGTTTTGTTTAGCTACCCAGTATAGGTCTTTTGTTCGGGTATTATCTACCTTGTACAGCATACTAAGTATTACGGGTATATCCCGGCTAGTATGGCTTTAGGTTGTTTCTTTTGTCTTGTAACCTAAGTGTAGTAATCATCTTGTATCTGAACCAAACATGTATGTTTTTCCAAGTTAATTATGAATTTGGATGGATTATGCTATCTACTAGAAAATCGAATTTACTTATAAATGAATGGTCTATTTGGTTTATTACTAGGGTTAATTTTAATTTCAATAACAGTTGTACATTTCACTGTGTGATGTGATCTCGTTTTATTTAATGTGTATATGTTATGTCATAGTTATGATTTTATGAAATCTAACGGGTATTATGTTTTCTTGTGATTTAAAGAAAATGGCACCAAAGAGAAAGACCACGAGGTTAAACCCAGATGCAACACCAACACCAGTCACAGACACTCATACCACTACATCTGTCACCAACGCCCAAATTCAGGCAATGATTAACGAAGGCGTTACTGCTGCACTGGCAGCACGTGATGCAACCAGAAATGGCGATGATAGCCATACTTCAGGAACGGGTGCCAGAAGGCCTGTGCAAGTTGCTCGTGAATGCACCTACCCGGACTTCCTAAAATGCCAACCCTTGAACTTCAAGGGCACTGAGGGAGTTGTCGGACTCACTCAGTGGTTCGAAAAGATGGAGTCTGTTTACAGCATAAGCAACTGCACAGTAGCATGCCAGGTCAAATTTGCTACGTGTACCCTGCAAGGAAATGCTCTTACATGGTGGAACTCCTATGTTAAGACCACTACTCCTGAAGCTGCCCATGCAATGCCATGGAGGACACTGAAAAAGATGATGACAGACAAATACTGCCCAAGGGGCGAAATTAAGAAACTGGAGTTCGAAATGTGGAATTTGAAGGTAAAGGGTAACGACGTGGTAACCTATAGCCAACGTTTCCAAGAACTGGCACTAATGTGCGATCGGATGTTTCCAGAAGAAATAGACCAAGTTGAGAAATATGTCGGTGGCTTGCCCGACACGATCCATGGCAGTGTGATGGCGACTAAGCCAAAAACTATGCAGGATGCCATTGAGTTCGCCACTGAACTCATGGACAAAAAGATCAACACTTGGGCTGAACGTTAGGCTGACAACAAAAGAAAGTCTGATGACACCGCCAGGAACAACCAGAATCAGCAACCAAATAAGAGACAAAACACTGGAAGAGCTTATGCCGCAGGAAATGGTGACAGGAGACCATACGGAGGGCCTAGACCTCTGTGTTCCAAATGTAACTATCACCATGATGGTCCTTGTGCTCCCAAATGCCACAAGTGCCACCGATTTGGTCATTTAGGTCGTGACTGCAAGAATCCCCTAAATGTTAACACTGAGGCTAATCAGAGGGCTTGTTTTGAATGTGGTGCTCAGGGGCATTTCAAGAAGGATTGCCCAAAATGGAAGAACAACAACAACCAGGGTAATCAGGCTAGAAATGCCAAGGCTCAGGCAAAGGTGTATGCCGTGGGCAATGCAGGGGCAAACCCGGACAACAATGTCGTCACGGGTACGTTTCTCCTAAACAACCGATATGCATCTATTTTATTTGATACCGGTGCCGATAGGAGTTTTGTATCTACTGCATTTAGCTCTCGAATTGTTATCACTCCAACTGCATTAGATCATGATTATAATGTCGAACTAGCCAACGGGCGAATAGTTAGGTTAAACACTATTATCCGGGGTTGTACGTTAAACCTCTTAAATCATCCTTTCAATATAGACCTAATGCCCATAGGACTAGGTAGTTTTGACGTAATAATTGGTATGGATTGGTTGGCAAAGTACCATGTCGTTATTGTCTGTGCGGAAAAGATCGTTCGTATTCCTTTTGGAGACGAAATTTTAATCGTTCGTGGTGACGGAAGCAGCAATAAACACGGGACCCGATTAAACATCATCTCGTGTACTAAGGCTCAAGAGTATTTAACGAAGGGATGTCACGTATTCTTAGCAAATATCACCGCAACCAAAGACGAAGACAAGTCAAAGGAGAAACGACTTGAAGATGTGCCAGTTGTTCAAGAATTTCCTGAAGTCTTTCCTGAGGACTTGCCGGGTATACCACCCACTCGACAAGTGGAGTTTCGAATCGATTTGGTACCTGGTGCTACACCTGTAGCACGGGCACCATATAGATTAGCACCGTCCGAAATGAAGGAACTAGCGGAGCAACTACAGGAACTTACGGACAAAGGCTTCATAAGACCAAGTTCCTCACCCTGGGGAGCTCCGGTTCTGTTTGTAAAGAAGAAAGATGGGTCTTTCCGGATGTGCATCGATTACAGGGAATTGAACAAACTGACAGTGAAGAACCGCTACCCACTCCCAAGGATCGATGACCTATTCGACCAGCTGCAAGGGTCGAGTATTTATTCAAAGATCGATCTGAGGTCAGGGTATCACCAGTTGAGGGTTCGAGAAGAAGACATTCCCAAGACTGCATTCAGGACTCGATACGGTCACTATGAATTCCAAGTCATGTCTTTTGGTTTGACTAATGCACCGGCCGTGTTCATGGACCTTATGAACCGGGTGTGTAAACCGTATCTGGACAAGTTTGTAATTGTCTTCATCGATGACATTTTGATCTACTCCAAAAGTAAGAAGGAACATGAAGAACACCTTAGGCAGATCTTGAAATTGCTTAAGAAGGAAGAATTGTACGCCAAGTTCTCCAAGTGTGAATTCTGGATTTTAAACTACCGTTCTTTTGAGTCGTTTTCTATGATTATGATAGTTGTTTCCTTTCAAGTAATACCCCAGATTGCTTCCTATGCTATATTGATAAAAATGGGGGTGTTACATTCGTTAACTCGGTTAGTTTACCTTGGCTAAATACCTTCGGGTATTAGTCATTATTATGAAGATCTTAATGTTTGGTTTCTTTATCTTGATTTCTTAATTTATCGTTGAATTTATTGATTATGTTTATCACATGATACTTGTTTACGTGCTTAAGTATGCGACCTATCATTCGACTGGGTCTAGTGATATGGACCAAGTAATCTAAATGTTGGGATGGCTCTCCATATAGTAATCCGTATAGGTGGAACAAATAGGATCACTAATAACGTCCTACTTACCTTGGTTTCGTGAACAAGTTAGGCTACCATAGGTCGTGGTGTAGGACTAACAAATGACGTTGTGATTCTTTGGTATAGAGTGGATTGTGGACTACCACCTAATATAAGTTACCGTAAGCAGTAACGTGGGGTAACTGTCTCTAGTCCTAGGGTTCTTACGACCATACTACCTGTTGTCCTACTAGATGAATGTCATAATTAATAAACCAGGTATGCTTTATGCAGATGCGTTAATTGTGACAGAATTTACGTGCCTCGGTCTTAGAAGAAAGTAACGCCTAAGTGTTAAGAATGATATGCTGCCTCGAGATAAGTAATCATTGCACTAATAAACAAACCAACATTCTGATTGGATTAATAATGGTTAATACAGTTTTCTTATATTTGGTTAGACCACTCTTTTATCTTCTTTTAATTTGCTTGCGTGTGTTTTACTTTCTTGAATTGGTTTTAGTCACCACCAAACCCATGCTAGTCTCTCAGGCTGAAAAAACCCCTTATCCGTTAGATTTAGGATTAACATATGTTTAGCATAGATTAGACTAACTTAGATTAGAAAAACCAAAGTATAAATAAATTAAAAGTATTTCTCGCTCTTAGTGATCGACACCCTACTTACCACGAAACTCCCATCGACCGGGTACACTGCTCGTTAAAGTATTGTTTTTGGTTAAGTCGGCAAAATATAAATTTAAAACTTGAATCATAATTTAACACCACACAACGACACATCAAGAGCTTCATTAATACCCACTATTAACATATAGCCCATAAGAGGCCCACGACCCATTAGCTTTTAGGGTTTTACCCTTTGTTTGTCCTATATATACTCTATGTATTCTTCTTTGTGGAAACTAGAAGGGGGGTTGAATAGTTTTTGACGTTTTAAAATTAAAACTTAGATTGTCGACTTATGTTGAATCAAGAGTATAAACAAGTTATATGATGTGATGCAATAATTAAAATAAACAATTTACGAAATATAAACAAGTAAAGATAAGATAGATCAAACCGATGATCACAATGATTTATAGTGTTCCGCTATGAAGCTCCTTTCGCCCTACTCCACTCCAAGTACCAACTTGAGGATTTATCTTCCCTCACCTATGTCAACAAGCTCCCCTTTAGGCGGAGGAAAAACCGTACACGTCGTCTCTACACTTTTTCTGGCCTATGCTTAATACCGAGTTCTTACTTTGAGATGAACCATCTAACACATATCTATTTTATGGCCTAAATACTAACCTATCGTACACATATGATACACACAACATACAACACAAGATATACAAGATGAATGATTATCGCAAACGTGATAATACAACTAAACTATTAACACTTGAAGCTTGACGTCTTTTTGAGTGTTCTTCACTAAAGAGTGGAATGAGCTCGATCCACTTGTAATAGATTATGTAACAAGTATAAGATCAAAGAATATATAAAGATTAAAATATGTTGAGGAAAATATTTTGTCAAGAGTTGTATAAAATGAACGGGCTTGAGGGTTGGTATTATAGGCAACCTTTTGAAATTCAAATCTGTCTTAGGGGGTGATTCGTGCAACTCACAGATCTCCCATACCCTGGATCCATCCAGTGTATTTGGTGGATCCGTGGGTGGAGCTGGGACAACATTTGTCATTTTGTGATTAACCCCAAATCTATACAAAATATTGTTTTGTACTTATTAAAACTAGTTTAATATTCTTCTAGAAGAAAATATTTTTTATCACCAATAAGGAAAGATTTTCTAGATTTGGGAAGATTTAGAAAGATTTAGAAATATTGTTTCCACTTATGATTAATCTTATTTTGTCTTACATGATTAATATTACTAGCTTATAATTAATCATTTGTTAACTTAAATCATTTGATTAGAAAAGATTTATGCAAATGATAATATTTTTCTTTGATCATTAACTATGTTTAATAATGCCATATTCTACCTTAAAGTGAATTTGTCGACTGTCGTGAGTAAACTCTTCGGGACTAAATAACTTGTTTACGTAAACTTTTACGTAGTATAACATTATGTTATTATCAAAACTTGAAGATCATTAAATATAAATATCGTTTTTACGTGAATATTTGTATTAACAATCTCCCTTGTTTGACGATGCAAACATATAACTCATGCTTATTTAAAAAGATACAAAATAAGTATTTAGTAGATGGTTTAATATCTTCTCCCCCCTTTTTGTCAAGCAAAAGTTTTGTAGGGCGGTCTTGCAAGTCTTGTTTTTTACGAATGCTAAGTCACTTGGTTACGAATGCAAAGAAAAAAAAATAACGACAAAATTGCAAGTGCTCCCCCTTGGTGTATACTCCCCTTGCTTGGGGCACCAAGTAATCGAGCTATGGATGCATTGCTACCAAAACAAAGTTAGAGGCTAGCAAATTAGATATATGACAATCACAATTCAACACAAACATGTCACATTAATAAATCAATCCATCATCAACAAAAACTAATGAAAATAATGTTAAATCCATTATAAGAGATAAAACATAAAATTTGGCATTAAAGCCATAAGACAAGAGAGTTAAAGTTGAAAAGATAAGAGAGCAACTGAAAGTCCTAAATTTTAGGATAAAAATCTTATCTTTCTTGTAGTCTAAAGGGTTTGGGGTATCGTAAGAGTGGATTTAGTGCGGAAGGTGTGGTGGGTTTGAAGATCCAAGATGATGTTGGATGTAGGAGCAAATGAAGTGAACACCTTCTTGTAGGCTTTGAAGTTGATTGACTTTGTTGGTATAACATCAACATATGTGTAATTCAAAGGGTTTGGGGTATCGTAAAAAGTGGATTTAGTGCGGAAGGTATGGTGGGTTTGAAGATCCAAGATGATGTTGGATGTAGGAGCAAATGAAATGAACACCTTCTTGTAGGCTTTGAAATTGATTGACTTTGTTGGTACAACATCTACATATGTGTAGATGAGTATTATGATTGGTGATTGGGATTAAATGATCAAACTTGTTGTGGAGAGAGGGTGTTTCGTTTTGTGGAGTGTGTTCTTGAATGTATTCGAACATGAGATGCATTTCATGTAATAGTAATCCAATTTCACGTTAAGAGTTACTACAACATTGACATGTCATGAGGTAAAAATGAGCTTGTCTTGATTCTAAGACTTCGGCTGGGGTGATATGTGGATCAATTTGATTTGATTTTATTTGAGTTTTGAGAGATGTTCTTGGATGATTTTCCTTTTGATTATAGGCGTGGAATCATTTGAGGAAGTAGACATTTCATTTTTTAGTATTAAAGTTGTGAAAGTGTGTCTTAGAAAAGACATGGGGTATGCTTTGGCATGAAGGTTCTTGGAATATATGGAAGACATGTTATATTCTAAGGTTTAAGATCCCACATAGTATCATATAGCATGGTTATAAGATAAAGTAGAAAAAGTTAAAAATCAAGAAAATTCGAATTTTGACGCCTGGCCTGGTGAGCCACGAATCCACCAAAATAAGGTACGGATCTACCATATGGTGGATCCGTAGGTCGCATAAAACGTACTATTACCACAGAACACCTTTATACTTTATAAAAACATCAATATATGATAAAACTTTCAAATACGAGACGTGTTCGAAAGAAATCGCTAAAAACGGAGCTATAAGAATAAGATACGCAAAAATGGGTTTTAGTTAATTAAAGTATAAAACGAGTCTTATAGCTGTTATGAACAGTAAAACACTATTCATCACAGAATCTCAAAAACCTAAGAATGTGATTTTATGATCACTCGTCTTAATACGAAAGCATGGGCGTAAGAAACGCGAGAAACGGACTTAAACGACAAAGTTATGTCATTTTTAAGTAAAGGGTTAATTTAAACGTTTTTACTTTATAATTACGTTTCACTTAAACAAATAGATGGTGATATAGCTATATAGAATATATATGTTATTAGTTATCGAAGTGCTATATTACTAGGGAATTTCATAATGAGGCTTCTTCGGATGGCGTATTGACGAGTTGTTGGATTTACGATTTAAAGTGTCCTAACTCCTCGTACGTCATGTCATGACCTCTAATTATGATAGCCCGAACGATAGTACGATGATAACTATATAGGATTATATAATTGTTGTTAGACAACGTACTGAATACTATTCGACTTATTAATAGTTGCATTCAGGCGTTAGTTTTTTTTTTTAAATAATAAAACGTGACGCGTTTTACTTGGGATATTTTGTTATCAGTTTACTCACTCGAGGTGAGTTCATAGCCCCATGTTTTACAATTATTAAATTACAAGTTTTTAGGGTGAGAAACATATGCATGTTTACAAATTGGCCGCAAGGTTACATTTTATCAAGATTACGTTTTGCTAAGTAGCGATAACCCACTATGCCCATAATCATGGAACTGTCATTATAGAATGTGAGCGCGAATGATTATAGATAGATCATTTGATTCGACCTTCCCCGTTCGGTTGACTACGCTTTCATGGAAATACGAAACGTATATCATGTCGGATATGGTGTTACGGTTGATCATCATTACGGGCAATGTAGGCAATATTTAATATTGTATTAAATTATGTCAGCTCGATGTCATGAGCTTAGTGTAAACGTAATTACATTTTTTGAAGTCTGCATCTGTTGCAATTATCTCTAGGAAAGTCTTGCGGTCCTGCATCTTACATTTACAATAAACCTATGAAATTCACCAACTTTATGTTGACGTTTTTAAATGCAATGTTTTTCAGGAGGTCATTAAGCACGAGGTGCGAAGGATACATTGGTGGTTATATTATGAAGTCATGCATTAAAGATTTAGTCGCATTACATTTTGTGTATCTGTTATGGGCTGGAAATCTTTTAATAATAACAGTAAACAAGTAAAAGCTTCGGGCTTTGTAACACATACTATATTAAATCCAATGATCAGTTTTTTAAAATGACTTTTTGGTCGTTCTTATATTATCTTGTGTTGTTGATCTGAGAAGTAACACCGCCCGAACCTTTATTCCGCTGCGACCCTATTTGGGGGTGTTACTTACACAGCTCGTCCCAATAGGTAGGGCCAATTGCGTGCTTTGCTTTATCTGATTTTACTCAATGTACACGTGTAATGTATTTATCGTTTAATCTTGTTACATCGTTGGTCCCTCCATGTTTTGGTTTTTCCGTTTTGCTATTTAAGGGTTTGACCCCCACAGTCATTTGTATACCCAAAAACCCACTGAAGCTAATCACTTACGCAACATTCAGTTAAAAAAATGGCTTCTTTTCCATATCTAGAAGGACTCGTTGTGGCTGCTAATTTTATGTCTTTATTTCATAGAATGATGCTATACTTCGAAAGGGAAACGTCGATTGATTTTGACTTTGCAGCCGATCTACAAAACTTATGGGTGCAGTTTATAGACCGCACTAATGATAGGAAGCTGTTTATAAGTGAACTTGATGGATTGCCTCCATCAGTGATGTCCTACAATTGCTGTCAGTTTCTGCAACAAGTTCAAGAGAATGATTTTATCAAATTGTTAGAGCTGAGGAAGATGATCGCTGAGACTTATCGTGAAGTGCATAAAAAGCTTGATTTTGTTTCTGTTATGAAAAATATGTGATTGGGTTGTTCATGTGTTGGTTAAGTTCCAATTTCGTTGAAGATGGTTGGTTTAGATGTGAGTTAGGGTCGGGTCAATATAGTGAGTTGGTTATTATGTTTATGCCTAGTTTGTGTTGTTTTTACAAGTCGGTTTTTATGTAAAAGTTTGTTTTGGTTCAATAATAGTGTGATGTTTAATTATTGATTTGGTTCCTTAACCTTTTTGTGGTTATTGATTATTTGCTCTTATACAACTTGGGGACCATATCTGCCACACTCAATTTGTTTCCCCGCCTAAATTTATCAACAAAACAAGAAGTAACATGCAGACTAATGTCAAGGCATATATACAATTATAGAAAATTTGGTCCCTGATGTTTCGTATGTCAGCGGTTGGATTAAAAGTACCCCGACGTTAAAAGTGGGATCCACACGTGAACCATAAAAACTGTATGTTACACCGTTGGTCCCTAAAGGTATTTTTTTCTAATGGGTAAATTCCTGCCTTCCACGTGTTTGCCAAAGGAAGATTTTTTTAGGGACTAAGCGTGTAATAATAGTGTAATTTAATGAACGTGACATAGAAGCTTGTGAATGTCAGTCATCGAGCCATCATATATGTGATATCTAATTATTAGATTCACTGTGGAACCACTAACTTGAGTTGGTTTTTTGCTATTTAAATGTAGTTTAGCCAAATCATTTTCAAACATTAAACAACCTAACATACATACCCAACAACACCACCAAACAAATGGCCTTCCCATATCTACAAGAACGTGTAGCGGCACAAAACTCCAACAATTTAAGTGATGCAATTTCAGTCTATATTGAAAGGAAGATAAATGATGATCTATATTTTGCAGCTGGATTAAGTCATCTCTAGGAGGTCTTGTACTGTAGGGTCAACGACACAGACTGTTGGATTGCTGAGCTTAATGTGTTTGGGTGGGTTTTTCCCCCCCCCCCTCCCTTTTTTCCCCTGGGGTTCCCCCCCCCCCCCCCCCCCCCCCAGTTAGCATTGCAATGTGCCGAGTTTTTGACGCAGTTGTCCCAAACTGAAGTGCTTAAGATGTTGGAGATAAGGAAGTCGATTGCGGAAGTGCACATGCAAGTGCATAAAAAGATTGACTTTCTTACAGTTATGAGGTTTTATTGATTAGATTGTGGGATTTTAAGGGGGGGGGTTAAAGGTAATCTTTTGGTTGTTTTGTAATGCAGATATTTAAATTACAAAAAAATAAAAAAACAATTTACATAACAATTATACAGGATGATCCAGTTAGGTTGTATCTTTTGTTGTATTACGTTCATGGGGACGATGAAGTTGGGACTTGGGTAGCAATTTTTGTGGTTTTATTTACACAGCCATCATGGTATTTGGGTTGTCTTTGTTGTACATACATTAAGCCGTTATTATATGTTACTGTTTAACTATCTTGTTTGTGTTTTGAATTGACCATGCCCTTCATCCTTGTTTGACCACGATGCACACTAACCTGTCCTTGACCCTTTTTAGGGACGAAACGTGTTGTTAACATTATCAAATTTGTTGAAAACTTGAGTAAATGATTGACTTTGTATCTGTTGACCGTTGTTAACTTTTAGGGACTTAAGGTGTAGTATTATGCAAAAAAAAATTCCCTCCTTTTTTATAGCATTTTTCCCTCCATTTCCCTCCTACCAGAAAAAAATTTATGTAGCAAGTTTCGTCCCTCCCAATTTGGTCTTATATTCCCTATTTAATGATGTCTTAGTACTCAGTTACTCCACCAACTGATATTGGGGATGATGTCAGAAGAGCGCAGAAACACATGCTCGAGAAACCTATTCACCACAACATAAAGTGCTTAATAACGACGACCTTTTAACTCAAATCTTAATCCGATTACCTATTCTCTATATTCATCTGTTTGCAACCGTGTCTAAACAATGGCTAAGAATTATTACATCCCCTCTTTTCATCAAAAACTGCAGCCAAATCACTAAAGTTGATCCTCCTGTTGGTCTTTTCGTTAATCACATCAGATCTTTGTTTGAAAGTGATTTTGTGCCGTTAGATCCCAGACTTCGGTCAAAAAAATCCGCTATGGATAAGTCCTTCAGTCGTGGCTCCATTGTGGAAGCTGATAATGTGAAGATCTTGCAGTCTTGCAATGGTTTGCTTCTGTGTGGTGGTTCGGGGATGCCTGTTTTTTATTACGTGTATAATCCATCCACTAATCAGTATAAAAAGATTCCGTATGCAGATTGCTCGCTTGATAATTCACCTTATTATAGCAGTGCTGGATTGAGAATCGCCTTTGATCCTACAAAATCACCGCACTACAAATTGGTGGATGCTGGACGCACATTTTGTGACATTGATATACAAATTTATTCTTCAGAGACAGGCAAATGGAGCCTCTGCAGGGACCGTTTTAACTACTTCAGTTTTGATCATTTTGATAGTGCAATATATTGGAATGATGGGTTACATTGGCTAGAAACCGAGAATAGGCAGCTTATGCATTACTGCTTAAATATTGAAGACCCTGACCATCCAAATATAACAACCATACCAATCCCTCAACGGGGAATGACTTTCCTCAAGTCTTATGGCTATATGGATCCACTGCAGATACTCATATAAATGTCACACTTGTTACATTTAGAAGGAAAATTGTTTGAGTGACGTGGGTTTTTAGTCGTTCTTATATTATCTTGTGTTAGTGATCTGAGAAGTAACACGCCCCGAACCCTTATTCTGCTGCGACCCAATTTGGGGGTGTTACAGTGTTCATACAGATGACTTTATGACTCCCCTTCCTGAAGGTTGGTCAATTCGGTTTAATGTTTGGAGCATTGTTTTAAGAGAAAGGGAACAAGATTCGTTTTTGGTGATCAAGTTGTCTAGAAAGGTTGTACAATACAACCTAATATCAAAGACTCTCCATGAGATATATGATTGTGGATCTAATCAACTTGATGATAACCATGATGATGATGATGATGCTAATTATGATGATGATGAGCTCCTTCAGCAATTTCAGGCTGAACACAACGTTTATGAGTTCATACCGTCTTTTGCAAGTGTGTGATTAGCCGTCTTTGTGTAATGTTTGTTTGAAATTGCTATTAGATTGAATACGTTAGGTCTTTCGGGTCTGTTTAAAGGCTAATTCAGTTGAGATAACATTTGATGCTTTTGTTTGTTCAAGTAATCTATTTATAATTTTGACTTTTACTAGTTAACATGGGTGTACTACACAAGTCAAAATGGATTAGGATTTGAACACAAATTACGTGCATCTTTAGTTCAAAAAATCATTCTAGTAGAAGCACCATACTTAAAATGCACAAACAATTAAGATATAGTAACCAGAATAAAGTTAAGATTATCCAAATGAAGCAAAGTTAAATGTACCAAGACCAAAACAACAATGTCAAAGTTATTTGTTTTTTCACTAAGCCAAAAGATGAACATACATCGCCTTTAGAAACACATGCACAAGCTTCACAAACCAAGACTGAAGTACCTACATCATCTTCCTTTTACCTTTACTCCTTACATTTGAACTTCCTCCAGCATCTTGTTTTGAACTTATAATTCTAAATTCCTTATTCAGAATTCGTTGCCAAGTTATAACAGCTGCAAGGCCCAAAACACAATTCTTCATCGGAGGTGGCCTTTTTGTTGGAACTACAAGAGTTGTACAGGTTGACCCTGTTCTAGTTATGGGTGCAAGATGTTTTGACCTTGAATTGGGTTTTTTAGTTTTTGTGATTGTTGCATTTCTAATGCTTGATCCTCGTCTACCTTTATAAACAATCCTCTGATAGTCATCATACCACTGTACAATCTCTGATGGAATAGTAGGTTTTTTTGCATCTGCAAAGCTTGACCCTTGTTTACCATAAAAAGATTTTTTCTCGCTTGGGTAGATCTAGACCCTGGTTTAGCTTTAGAAGCTTTTTTTGTTCCCAAGTACAATTAGAGCTACACGTATCCTCAGAGCTTGACTTTAAGGTATCATCAGAGCTTTCATCAGAATTAACTTGAAAAGGGTTATGATCAAAGCTTTCATCAGAGGTAGCTTGAAAGGGGTTATGATCAGACCCTTCATCAGAGGTAGTTTGAGCCGGGAAATAATTATAGCTTGTGTTTGATTCAATAATTATGACCTCTGTAAATAAGATATGATTGTTAAACTTAGTTACAAAATCCACATTGCTTCAATTTGGTTTACATCCTAAGGTACATTAACCTTAAAGGGGTGTTTGGCTGAAATGAACATTTATCTCTTTCCATCACCATTTTCTCTTTTCCCTTGTTAGTATGAATTATCTGTTTTTCCTTGTTAAGATGTTGTCCAACTTTCTCAATCCTCTTTTCAATAAGGTCCTGAATCTTCATTTGTGTTACCTTTCTTTTGTCATCTACACATAAAGCAAACACTCAGTACATGAGCCACAACTAATAGAATAAGAAGAAGTGGATAATAAGAACAAATGGCAAAACGGGTCAATGAAATAGCATCATCAACCTGCAAGTTACTCCCATACTTGTACACTTACATTTCACACGCTTCTGTTTCTCCCACTCTCTTTTCAATAAATCATCGAGTATGTCATCAACTATAGCATCATGAACCTGCCAGTTACTCCTATACTTGTGTAAAACATAATCGATCATGTCATCCTTTACTACAAACCTATTCAAGTCCATAGCTTTCCAGGAATCTGCCATTGATATGAAGTTTGATCTAGGGTTTGTTTGGGTTTTGGGAGTGAAGAGCCAGTTTTGGTAGTGAGAATTAAATGGAGTGTGTTTGGAAAGTTTTCTAAATGGAGTGAAGAGTCAAATTTGTTAGGAAACACGGAGTCAACACTCGTTTAAATGGTAAAAGACTTAAATACATAGGGACTATTCATGCAATTTTTTTGTAAACAATAAAGACTGATGATGCAATTTAGTATTTTGTACCCAAACTTAAATGATGGTATGCTGTTACGGCGGCGCTTCATTTTCTACTTGCAATGATGACATCTCAGCTTCTATGCACGACAATCGATAGTTTGATTTAATTATTTATAGGGTAATCACACTCATTTCGTCTCACATATACATCTAAACTGTTTACCTAAAATTTTAATCAATGGCCACTTTCGAGGTTTTGGATGAACTTATGAAGATTACCGGTTCAACCGAGTTACATAAGCGTATGTGGTTTTGGTTTGTGCAAGAGATTGCCGAAGAAGAAGGCTTGCTAAAATTTCTTCGTGATCGCTGTAATGACTTGAGGAGGAAAAAAGCCCGGCACCATGTGTTGATTCGTGAGATGGAGGCTTTGGGAGAACATGGGGTGGCTGTTGATTCTTTAAAGTCTTTGAAACTAACTCACGCTAGAGAAACCGCTAAGCTTGCCGCTTTGACAGATGCGATTGCTGAATCTCTGACTAGTATCCGTGAGAAGGAACGTCATGTGGCTAAAATAGATTTAAATGATTAGGTTTTCATAGGTAACGAGTAGTTAGTCACTTTTTGTTATGTTGATGGTTGAATGTAATGACTTTTATATCTTATGGTTGTATATCTTATCTTTTGAAGATGTCACTTGTAAATCTAATCGGCCAAAAAATTATGTTCAATCAAGTCTTTTGATTTATGCATGGTGTTGTTGTTTATGTCATTTCTCGGGTTAGTGATATACAATAAATGATATAGATTTTAGGTATGTTTGGGTCGTATCATCCAAAATTCCGGTCTGAATGGATTATGCTGGGAGTCTACGAGGAAGAAATCCGCCTAGGGACCAACCGCACAATAGGAAAACAACAAAATAAAGGAACAGTGATAGTTATTGTGCTGACAAATCAGTCAGGGACCAACGACGCAACACAAAATAATAGGAAAAGACGATTCTGCCCTTCAACAGAAACATAAAGTGGCAAGGATAAAGACGGAGATAATCGTCGTTACCCATAACGGAGTGCCAGGGACCAAACGGGCAACTACAATGTCAAATAGGGACTCCGTATGAAAGTCCCGGCTATCTAGGGACCAAACGGGCAAACGGGGTAGAGTTTGGGGACGGACAGTGTAATTTACACTATTTTTAATTACATCGTGTTTAAGAAGTGTGAAAACCATTAGTTTTATCAATTTTTTTTATTTCAAGTCAATTAGTTTTGTCAATTTTTTTATGGGTTAATAGACAAAGAAGTTACTATACTTTCTCAAAAAATTCGCCTAAGTTACTCAACTTTCATTTTGTTCACTTAGGTTACTGAACTTTTGATAAACATATACCCTCATAATTTCAATGTTAATCCGAGCAACCTGGACATATATTTTTAGGTAAGTTAAGTAACATAAATGTCATGTTTTTACAAGTTCAATGATGTTTACGTATATTTTTGCAAGTTGAGTAACCCCAAATGTCATATTTCATAAGTTTAGTAACCTAAGTGAACAAAATGAAGTTTAGTAACTTAGGCGAACTTTTTAGGAAAGTATAGTAACTCTTTGTATAATAACCTTTTTTTTATTTCAAGTTAATTTTTTATTAAGGGAAAAACAAACTAACTTTTTACATGACTTAATAAATTAACTTCTTTCATATAATCAATGAAGTTATTTTCAAACATCGCCTAACCTGGTTTGGTGTCATGCGTAGTGTCGTGAGAAAAATAGTGTTAGCTTAACATTTTTTTAGGGTAAACTACAAAAAATGCTCATGTGCTTTCTCAAAGTCGCATTACTTGCCCCCCCCCCCCCTATTAAGATTTTTATGCAAAATGTTCCTTAAGATCACTGTTTTCGTGCAATTCGTATCCCTGTTAGTAAAGGTCGTTAGTTTTTACTAGTTAGTTGGACTGAAAGGCATATGAAATGACTAATATACCCTCGTCTTCTTTTATAGATGATCATTTGCCCAGATTTATACTAAAAACCCACAACAATACATTAAAAAAAACCACCTCCTATACATGGTTGACATCAATGAACAATATATGATTTTTCATCCTCAAACATCTATTAAATAAATCAAAAAAGCAACAAATGGAGCATAAAATAAAAATGCTAACACAAAAGAAAGATGACAACCGTTTTGACACGCCGCACAAATATCCAAACTAGAGGGTGTTTGGTTTAAAGTGAGGAATGACAATAGCAAAGGCAAAGAGAATATAATGAGCATTGCATTCCATTAAACTTTGCTTGGTCCAGTTCAATTTAAGTACAACCATAAATATCAAGCAATAACAAAATTAACATCCGACAACACCAAATTGTAGTAAAATTAACATCAAGCGTTGTCAAATTCAACATCAAACATTGAATGGTTTTGTTATTTTCAAAATCCATATATTTATTTATTAAATCATTGTTAGTATATATGTAAACTTCATTTGATATTTTATAGATTACTTTAGAAGCCAAATATCCAAAGTATACAAATAAAATTTGAGCATAAATCGAAGTACATCACGAAGCACATCTCGTATATGGCATTGAACAAATTTTTTAGGTGTCAAAGTCAAAGATAATGTTTGAGGAATATTTAACAATACTAATATAGTTGAAAACTAAAAACAAATAATTGGTTGTGGGTATGCAATTGGAGAAGCAAACGTTAATGGATTTTTATTCCTCTCAAGTTATAAAGGATTAAAGTATTATCCACTACTAGGTAATGGAAGATTACATTCATTTTAACCATTATTACTATTTATTAAAGCGCAGGATCGGGTTCAAAATGCATTTAATGTGACCTGTTTACCCGCCCCGTATAAAAGCATTTAATGCACCTGGTTGGATGCTTCCCTCTGCCCTAACCCTAACTCTCTCACATACTTCTCCACCATCCCACTTTTCTTCTCCGACAAACAAAACGGCCTCCACTTGTCCTTCTTCTCTAACAGCTGTCCTCAAACCCATTTTCCCAGCATGCTAATCTACACACACCATTCTTCCCACCATACTAATCCACACACATACACGTTCATCTTTATGAACAACATGAAGGTTTCCATCACCAACAACATCTTCATCGATCATCTATTTTGTGTAAGGTTTTTGTTTTTAATTCTTTTTTTAAATTAGGGTTTTATCATAATTTAAAGGTTTTACTGATTTCTTTTTCAGGTTTCCTTGATGATGTTTGCAGCAGGTTCAACCACCACCACCATAAATAACTCTGCCATTAATGAGATGGCCGACGGTTGTACAAGACTTTGAAAATCTAATAAGGTTAGTCTATTACAATAAAACCAAGGTTAGATATTCTCTGTGTTTAGATTATCCTAATTTTTTAGCTTATAGGCCTAGGCTTTTGAGTTTATAGCTTATCAACTTAATTTAATAAGATATAGTTGATTATACTAGATATAAGCTACATAAGTTATAAGTTTTTGGCTGTGGAATTAGCTAATCATGGTTTTGGTTTCACATTTGTTGTAAAGAACTAGATATAAGTAGGTTTGTGTAAGAACTGGTAGACAAATGAAAAATAATTAGGATGCAATTTTAAAAAAGCTAAATACTTTGTCATCAATTTGATTGCTACATATATACATAGGCCACGCTACGTGAAACGGGTAACGAATGAGAATAATGTGGAAATGGAAGTTCGGTTTGCAAAGCAAATTATTTGGTTGTTTGTGTAATGTAGAATCTGTAGATCATTTTGTATTGTCAAAAGGGGTGCGGGTGTTTTGGACCTGACGTACTGCTGTAGCAAAATGCGTTTAATGGGTATCTCTGGTACGTGTCTAATGTTTTATCCTCACTTGGACAAATGTACAACGCATACCTATAAGAATCAACATTGATGCTTAAATGTCGTGTAGGTAACCATTGGTCAGACAAGAAACTAGCTGCCGTGAAAAAAACAATCATGACCAACCGCTTAACATATTGATTGACCACGCCTTTGTTTCTTATGTATAATGTTTTGCATTTATCAGTGTATTTTGCTTATACTTCATTTTCCAACACTTTTGTCCACTACTGTACGCTGCTTATGTTTCTTGCTTTTCATTTACGCAGCCGTTACCCAACACTTAGTTAATCAAGCTCATGTACCTTTGGTCAGACGATCAGACCGTCACAAAAAAGGTTTCATGTACAAATGTTGTACACAACAGCAGGGCCAACCAACAACGCAACCAAATCGCTGAAAAATTCACAGAGGCAACACTTTCATAGCAACACCGAGGATATTAGTTTCATCAAGGTTGGATTTTAAACTTTTCATTATGTGCTATAAAGTTATTTGAGCTTTGAAATGCCCTTTTTATCTACATATTATCAATGCGATGTATAAAATGGATAAATTGATTAGAGAGTCTCACATTCTAGACTATTTAGGATGTGTCATGTGATAATGAGAGCTTAATGTATAGTATAGTTTGCACTCAGATAATCATTATGGTCATGGATTTTAACATAGAGTGGTATCATTGTTTTGTGATCTTGATAGTTAGACTTTTAGGCCCGACATTAGTTGCAGTTATTGGATACATATGTATTAAACTTTTAGTTAAATATGTATTAAGCGTACACGTCTAACCATCGTTACAATTTTAGTTGTGTATTAATGATTTGGCTATTATAAGAAGCGCCGGGACAGACTAAGCTATAATCAAGTGCATCATTTGGTAATGTTGGGAAGCCAAAAAATAGAAGCGTATGAAAGTGGACAACAACAAATAAACAGCATCAGCTTAAGAGTTGCTAAAAAAATACAGGAGCTTGAACATCGACATGCTCACATCAAACTAGAAATATCCAAGTGACCAGCCTTTAGTCAACCCATAGATGGTGCACTTGATCACAATGGAGTCACAGATCCTCTCGCTCTGAAGCTAATGACAAAAAGCAAGTATTTTAACATAATGTAATCAGTTGGTCATGCTATACATATATCTGATCGCCAACAAAAAATTATCTGTTGGTGAGCAAAACTCTTACAAGTTATCTATTAATTTTATCTAATACATGCCGATATGTTTTATCGTGCAGGAACCAAGCTGCTAAAAATCATTATGGTTATATGGTTGCTGAAGTGTGTGGGAAGAATCCAACCCATCTTTTAGTGGGAGCTAAAGTCGCTACATATTCCGATTTCTTTATGTAGGCAAAAGAAGTTGGTCTCTTTCTTGATGCAATATTGGATAAGACACTTCGTAGGACAGTGGCTTTGGGTGCGTTTTTTCTTACAATTTCTCTTGTTAATACGTCTTAAGTAATTTGTTTGATTTGTGTTTTTAGGATGGGCTGTTTTTCTTTTTTTATCCTATATGAGAAAAAAGGGTTTTTTGACTTTCTGCTCCTAATTTTACAGGTTCTAATTTTTGAGATTGAACCAAGCCTTCAACAAGAAGATTTAACATTTATGTACAGAAACAAGATTACCCGGTTTGATTTCAAGATTTTAAGAACAAGTTTATAGGAGGTGACTCTCTACCCTATTTGTAAGTTTATAAACCTTTTTAGTGAAGCTTTTTGTCATGAACATTTAAAAATAATAATTTTGATTAAAGGGTTTATTGGTTATGATTAAGGATGGCAAAACAAATTATGTCCTGCTTCTGAATTTATAGGAGAAAAGTTTAAAAGCACCACTTTTAATTTATATATTAAAGAGTAAATTGCAAAATCATAAGCCTTTGTTTCAGATTTAGAGGCGAGGTTTAAAAAGCCTTTTTACTAAGATGAATGAATGTTTTGTTCAATTACAATGATGGTTACATAAACATGTGTACTGATGGAGCAATGAAGATGACATATGCTTGGTGTTTAGTGTGTTTGGTTATTGGACATAAAATTTGTAATTCAGTTTCTTTTTTGTGCTTATGTATTATGGAGGTGATTGGTATAGATATATTTAGACTTGGACGTCTTAGGTAGCGTGTTAAATCGGGTAATGTCAAACGCATCATTTGAGTGTTGGTTAACATTGTTTGATTCTAGTGGATCCACCAACATTTTTGTGTTTAGTTTTTCATTTTATAAGTATTTGATAAGTTAGTATGATTAAGAAAGTTAAAATCATAATATGGATTTACTTTTTGCTAATATATTCAAGTTCATGGATCTTACTTTTTTAAAACTTTTAGCATGAAGATGTGGTGGTTACAAAAATTTCAGACAATCAACAACCTGAATGGACATCGAGTCTGATTGTAGCACCCTATCACTCTACAGCAATGAAAAGATACTAGACAATAGGAAAAGATAAAGGAAGGGAAAAATTAGGATGTAGCAGAAAGCATAAGATGGTTAGCAAAAGTGATGGTCAAATCTGAGCAAGCTAAAGCCGAGACAATACGAGAACTAGAGAAAATGAGAGCAGATGCTGATATCAAGGAGGCGAAAACAAACGTAAACAACGACATTAGGAGAATTGGGAGGATATTAGACTACACTAATTTGTTGCACGTCATGGAATGAGAGACTGGAAACTCATATCTAAGCAACTCCCGGGACGATCAGGTGGTGTTTTTTAACAAAAATAATTATAACATGTAATTTACTTTAGCAGTAATAAAAAACCACATTTTCAACTAGCACTTTCCCCATCTTGACAATCGGGTCAGTAAACTTCAAAGCATTACAATTAGCTTGCCATTTCAACTTTTGAAGATTTGTAGTTAACCTATTTAGCCTGTAGTCGAACTTCGTGAGCATAACAACCTACAACAACAAAAAACTCTTAACATTAATATATCATATATTAAATAGCAAAAAGTCGATCTCAAGGTTCTACACCAGCTTCTATAACATATTTGGTGATTGGTCTGATGTTTTCATTTCAGGTGTGGCTGCATACTGTCGTTCGGATAAGGAAAAACCAAAGCTACCTAGCACCCCAAGAAGAAACAAAGTTGCAACCATAGTTCAGGTACTGCATCCGAATTAATATATCTTTTGTAGTGTAAACAATATATGAGCTTATATAAAACTAACATCATGACTACATTAAAAATAAAAAATTTATGTAACTTGCTTATTAAGTGATACATAAAGAATTTACTATGAAATTCTTGAGTGTCTTGCATCCAAATCACATTGGGCATCAAATTTTCTACTCTGTATCCTTCAGCAGCCCGTTTTAACATGTAAAAGCTAAGTGAAATATACATATTAATTAACAATAATAAAAGATGATAGATCTATGTTCAGTTTCAGTCATCCATTCTCCGTGGGTGTTTTTACTGAAGCCGCGATTTGAACAGCTAGGACATAGGTTCACGTAAGTTGATTATTACTTCCGAGAATGCACCAGCAAAGAGATAAAAAAGCCCATTGTCAATAAGCATTTTGTGTAGTTTCTGTTTGTTGTGGCGAATCGTGAAGGCCTTTCCCACCACGCGAAGTTAGAGATTTTCAAGAGGTATGTATTCTTAAGTTATATGCATATCATGTTCATTTACAGAATTGGTTATAAGAATCTGCCTATCTTAAAATAAGCTTAGGAAGTTTTGATAACACAATACTGTTTCTACTCAGAAATACACCGCAGTCGTAAGCATTCCCTTACCTGACTGTGAAACACATCCAGATTCAGTCGTCGTTTTTTAGTTTGTAAATTGTGAAGTTTTTTAAACGGGAAACAACTTCTGAATTAGTTTGGTTTTACATAAATATTGATCATGCACCCTTAATTGAAAAAAATTAAGGGGATGTTTGTTTTAGTGTATTTATCGAACTTACCAGTAGGAAACGAGCCTTTTCTAAAAGCCTACAACACCACCTACCTACATATCATATTAGCAGCACTAAAAAAAAGTCCAAACTGCCCTTAACCGGGACGCTTTAGGAAATTAAATCATAGCCACAGTCCCTCTAAACACTGATATCTACGAGTCACCAGATTCAAACCCTCTCCCTTCAGCAAGTGATATCTTTATGCTAATGATGTCTCTTACGTGTTGAATATTTACCCGTCTCTTAGTGTAAGAGGAGCAAACGTCAAGTTGATGACCTTATTTTTTTGGCATACAAGTGTTATACTCTTAGGAAATCGGTAAGCTCAGTTTTCTAACCTTACTTTTTTAGGTATTTGCAATTGAAATAAGCTGCTTTCAATAAAAAAATGTCTTATTTCAAAGGTACGGAATACACAGAGGTATCTGAATGCGTTTTTTACGTGGTTATTACAGTGTGGTTACACAAATTAGAATTGTACAATCTCTCATGTGTTATGATTTGTCACACCCCCAAATTCACTGCAGCGGAAGACTGGATTTGGGATTGTGACTTCATGGCGTGAAGAGGACTTGATACGAGAGATAGACCTCTACATGCCAATATACCAATGCAGACTCCATATATTTTGTAATGTAGTACACCTGAGAAAAACATTGCTAAAGTGTCAACATAAAGTTGGTGAGTTCATAGTTTTCGTTGTTTGATAATAATGATGAACCACAAGATTTATAACCATAGCATGAAATATAGCAATCCCATATTTCACAATGAAAAGTATTTACTATTGTCTAAGCTCATGACACTGAAGCATTAACATATATCATCATAGATAAGCCCGTGCAGATGTTCAACCCGCAACATCCGTATATGACTCAAATGAAACTGTGTTTGTTTGAATAATGTCAGTCCAAGACAAACAGGGATTGTCAATCCCGATAGATCTATCCATAACATTCGCGCTCCCTCGACCGGTCATCCGGTCAAGAAATTGACAGCTCATGATAAATTGGGCAATATAGCAAGTTGGGTTGAATAGTGACTTAGAGGACCCAAAATAGTTATAATCAGTAAAATGTTCTTGTGTTAAAACTGTTAAAAATTTATGCATGTTCACCACAAAGGATGGGAAATTTAAAAAGAGTAAAAGTAGGGGCTATAAAACTCACCTGGTTGTTTAATCGTCTGTAACTGATAGTAATGCACGTCAAAAGTAACGCGGTCAAACACCTAATTAATTATGACAAAGTCTGAGTTACATGCTAAAATATACTTAATGAAATGACTTATGCAAATTGGTCAAAAGGTATTGTCGTTTATGAGTTGATGTTTTACGTTGTCAAAGTGTTGATTAAACCGTTGGCTCTAGCGACGACTTTTACAATTGATAGATAATCTAGATAAGAATTTGTCTTATTATTATTATGTGTGCATTTAAATGCCAAGTTCGCCTGATTTTAATATATAAGAAACGAAGAAATTTATTGCATGTACTAAGTTTTATAATTATCGCGTTTATTTAGTTTACAACGAAGTATTTATTTTTATTTGTGTAATTGTCAGGTTTATACCTTACGGCTCGCTCAACTCGCTTAACTCTCTTATCAAAAAAATATATTTTTAATCCCTTGGTTTTCCACATATATAACTTTTACATTTTACATTCTTTTATTCTCATAACTTTTCCTATTTACACTCAATGGACTTTTTAAAAGAAATACGTTTTTATAATTTGTGTTAAATTTATTTACTCTAATAAAACTTTTGGTTTCATTGTCACCCAAAAATAAAATGTTAATTAAATTTTCAAATCATCGAAATAATCATTTAGCTCGTTAAATCACTTGCCCAATCCCATTCCGATTTGGCTACCTGTAGTCCGAACCATATGCATGTCACACGCCCCTTTTAGATTTCATGCATACACATTTAATCTTATGCAAGTTGTTAAATTGTCACATGTATATTCTTATTGTAATAGCACCCACATGGCTCTTGTTATTATTTTTTTTTTCTTTCTCTTTTTCTGATTATTGCCGAACACAACAGGGGGTTGACAGCCACTGTTGGTGGCGTCTTCCCTTTGTACCACATGCACGCTTATTGGCTTCTTTTCAGGTTTTCTTATCTCTACATGGGTTATTATATGAATGTATATATAGTGCATGGTTTACCTATTTTCTGTTTCTCTTTTGCTGTCAATCAGACGTATCAACAGTGGGTTGTAAAACTCACTGTTTCAGTTTTTCTTCTTACTCTCTACACACTCCTAAATATTGCTAGTTGGGTCATCACAACAATCTTGCGTGGGTTTGGATTTTGGGTTAGTCACGAGGTTGATGAAGGTCGAGGCACAAGGACGAACTTCATGCCTTTAAGTGATCGCAACAGTGGCTGCATAGCCATGTTTCCTTGTAACGAAACGCAACACAACCACCATGATAAGGTGGTATCCTTTTGCGACTTAGTGGTACGTCTTGTGTGCTATCCGTGTCAAAGGTTTACGGGGTAGGGGTATGAACCAATGAGCATGAGTCGTTTGTTGTTAACTTTGTCTGAGACGCACTTATAGCGAACCAAAAAGGTCGGTGTGGGTTATTTTGGGTTACTAGGTCACGTTCTTGCTATGGGTTATGGTCATGATATAAGAGTTTCTATAACCTTTCGTGCGTAACCCTAATGTCTAGTTATCCCTATCGAGCCAACCCATTTGATCACGGCATGCTTAGGGTTCTTACAAATTTTCTTGTCTTGTTACAAATCTGTTACGCGTGATGTGTTGTTTATTAAGGTTACCATATTTCGTTCATTTCATGCATGACGCGACTCTAGCCTTTTACATACGTGTGAACACATAATTCATACATGGTTTGTACCATGTGGTTGTGTACATAACATAAAAGGCTGATGTCCGCATCTAGCAAAGCTAGTCGTGCCTTGGTTTTTGGGGTCAAGTGCAATGCTTATAAATGTAAATGGCATAGTGAAGTTATGCGTTAAGTTACGAGGGATACTTACCGAGGTTCAAGCTCGATAGATGATGAGAAGAGATGGTGTGATGAGAGAAACTCGAATTGTTCTTGGTTTCCACCCTTAGTAACCCGTCGTCTACTTAGCTATTTCACTCCACAATAGCTCTCACTCGTATAGTATGGTTTACTTCTTGATTTCAAAGTTTGGTTATGCTACAAGTATGCATGCATGGTTTCTAATTTATATTCAAAGTGTTGGCTTGGCTACTGAAGGTTGCATGTGAATGCATACTATACATACTATTGAATCATAGGGAACATTTCTAATACTGTTAGCCATCATATTCATTTCATAACACTATTAAAGAATCTCTACTGTTTCTTATTTCTTTCATTTGAAATTGTATCAGGTTGATAATACGTAGCATGTAAAGTGATAAGGTCGTAGGGTAGTGTTGTAAGATTTGTGATGATGGTGTTTTATCATGATTGTATTTGGTTTTCCATACATTTTCATATGTACACATCAGGCTGAATTTTTTTCATATATATATATATGTATGGTTTATTTTGTCCTTGTTGAGTTAATATAAAGTTGTCATATTTATTAAGTTATACGTAGGCGGTTTTGGTTTTATAAAATGTTACTAATAAATGACCTCGTTCCACAAGTGTGAAATAAGTATGATTTTTATTCGTTACTCGCTCTAAAATACCCTTTTAGTCCTAAAGTAAAAAATGGTGATATCCTCGTGCAAATTAAACTTTTTATGACAAAATAATGCGTTGACAACCATAAGACGACTTCTCGTTGAAAGTTATTGGTAAACTTGCAAACTTGCATTACATGACTTTTACTTAACGCAATGAGAACCTAATTTTTCCTTACGAGGTGTCACATCCTCCCCAGGTTAGAAGATTTCGCCCACGAAATCAAGACGTTGTAGGAGATTGTGGATTTGCGAAGGTGTGAGGGTAATTGTTCTTAAGCTGGTTCTTACATACCCCTCATGAACGTGTTGTTATTGGGATGAGCCCTCACGACAAAATATTGGAATGTATCCGTTGAAGTAAAGACAAAATCTTCAATTATTTCCCTTTTCCCCTTTTTGTCTTATAAATACCACCTCATTCCTCTCAAATTTTCAAACTTAAATCCTACTACAAAGATACTTCAATGGCCTGCTCGCTTCCTCACACTGATTTCGAAGTCGAAGCTTTGGTGCAAAGATTGATTAACGAAGATAAAGGTCGGCAGGATGTACTTTTGAATTTGGCTTTTCAGTTTGAAGATTCTTGCGCCGTCAGGGACGATCTTAGAAAGACTTATGAGAAATGCAACGACATTTCTCAAGAGAGTCGTGCTTTGATTTGCACTCTTTTAAAAGAAAGCTCTGAAAAGGATCGCGAGTTGCATCTTTCCATGTATGGAAAGGCGGCACAACTACAGAAACAAATGGATGCTAAGTCGGCTTGGTTCCAGGAAAAATACTCCGGTCGTACACATGGAGGTATAGGTTGCTCGTCATCACAAACTGATTTCCCTCTTACCGAGAAAGAGTTACATCAACTCCGTATGGATGAAGAAGCTCTAAAAGAAATGTTGGAAGAAGAGGCCATGAACAAAAAGGCACAAGAGGAGAAAATTAGGCAAGAACAAGCTGAGAATGATGCATTCTTTTTAGAATTTGGGGTAGTGAGGTACGACTCAGATTGCGAGTCATCGGATTAATGGTCTAAGGATTGTTGTAACCATGTCGTTGTACTACTTTGAATAAAACATTGTTGTCTTAAATATGTACTTGTATTTCCACTTTCACAAATCAACAGCTATTGTGTTAGTAATCTAGTAAGTTCGGCTGAATGCATTTGATTTCTGTAGCATCAAAATGTTTGTTTCGTGACTGTTGTCTTGCCATGATGTATCTTGAATGGGATAATTGAGCAGACTAGGGACTTACTGTCTCCAACTGATATTTTAAAAGTGTTTGCGTGGTAACTCTGTATTGAATAATTGAGTGAACATGATTGTTGTCCCTCTACAGTATAATAATGTGATTTAGAGGTAGTGTTATAAATTTGTAAATTTTTTCCCCAATGTAATTTAGTTTGCACAGTCTAAAACTTCATTTGGTTGATTGATTTTTCCTTTTGGTGTTGATTATATAAGGTTATGATTTAAATTTTCATAGGGTGTCGCAGTCCTTTTAAGTCGAAATCTTTGTCTTGAATTCAAATGTTTTACTCATGGCATGGGTTAAGATTAGGACAAAGGTGGCAAGTGGGGCTCCAACGGCTAGAATGTGGCGAGCCGTTACCTTCATTATATGTATATATACACTTTGCCCATTTCTTGCATTTGCCAAGACGCAAAATAAGTTTCTTTACTTAAATTTTCATCTGTCCTTAACTTAAAATGTCGTATTTCATTCCCCTGATTGCGGTTGTGTTTGTTATGGTGGTTGGTTGTTATTTGGCGAGTGTTCCACAGGAAGAAGATTACTAGTACCTCGTTGTAATACTAGGGCTTATCGTACCACTCATCATTGTGGCGATTGGCGTGGAAGCCTTCTGGAAGAAGTAGCTTTTGCCGATAGGCTAGTGGGTCGTTTTATCATTTTGTTCCTGAGCGTTTCACTTAATCTTATGTTGAATCCTCCAGAAAGAACTATCGAACGTTTCATCTTTAACTTTGTTTCGCTTATGTATGATTGAATTCTCATGATGTATTCTTGATGAATAGTAGACTTTCATAGTTTCCTTGAGTATTGTCTTTAATGTGGTGAATGAGTAAAATACGTGTGTGTCCAAACTTTTGTTATCGAATACTATTGGGCATATCTTTGTCGACCTAACTTATACATAGTTGATCAGGCTATGTATACCTTAGGTTTACATTGACATCCCCGTTTCCTTTATTTATTTGTTTGTGATTGTAAGCGTAGTTGGTATAGAGACTCGTAGTGTGTACAAATTGTCGTATCCCCCAAGTATCCGATGAATGGTGTTATGTTATATGTCAATTGGTTTATTATTTCCTTGCTACTTTCTACCACACCTGTGGTCCTCTGAAAGTTTACGTTTACTTTATGTGTTTATTTCACTAAGTGCATAGCGCTTCATGTGTTGGCGTGTATTATCTATGTGTTCGTAAAATCATTATCTCAGCATAATAATCACTTTTGTTGAAAGTTTAGGGTTTGATTTCAATCACTCTTTCTAGACATAACTTGTCCATCATAATTATTTTAAATCACTCCTATTCCACTGTACTTGTTCCTTATCTCGAATTTTTGTCCATTCCACTATATAAAGTTTTTTATCCTCTTTCCTAAATTGTCGGTTACCGATCCCCATGGAGTTTCCAATCGAGATTTTTACTCCCGTCATGATCATCATTATCACCTCGCTCGTTTTGCTTGTTTACCCGATGTGCTTCTTCTCACGCGGCGATGTATCGGTTGTTTTAGCATTTTATATCTTTGTTGTATTTCCTATATTTTGCATTTTGTTGTATTATGAACGAAAATACTATGGATCTGATTAAATAGGGTTTCACGTTATGTATTTTATGGTTTAATCTTTCTCGTTATACTCATATGTTGATATGTGCCCTACCTTGCATCTGGGTATGATTCAAAGTTATTACCTGGTAAGTCTTTAGATGTGTTTAGTATTTCTATTTTTTTATTGGAAGAGCGTTTATTGGTTGTAAATGAGAAGGATTTTGGACTAACAAAATGTCGAATAGTGGAAGAAAGGAAATTGATTTTTTTATAGGAATTATTGTTTCTTGTTCGAAGTACGATGTGTGGCCCTTTTGAAATGATCCTTCAGGTTTCATAGGGTTCATCAGAAATAGCTTCCCTATTTCCATTTTCCGGGCACATGATTGTATTCTTCATTTGTTGGGCAATGAGCATACTTGTTTTGCACTGAGCGGGATTTCGATAGTGTTATTTCCATGACACATTACGATGCTTGTCATTTGATTCCAAAAATTATCAATTATATGGTTTCCCTTATACTGGGTAAATGTACTCAGAAACTTTTTAGGGCAGAATTGTTATTTCATTTATTATTTCATGAAAGCAAAGTACAAGTCTTTATTAATTTCCTTGCAAGCTGGGATACATTGTTATAGCGAGTCTGGCTGTCTTGCTTACATGCCTAGGCGGGCTAGAATTTTCTGAATTTGTTCATGATCCTCAGCACGCCTGCTCTCGGTATCAGCTACCCTTATCTGCAATATTGCGATCTCACTCTCGGCAGCTGCGAGAGAATCCTGCAATTCGGAGATCAGAAGCTCTTTGTCTTCGGTGTCTGCATGAAGAGTGTCAACTTCTACTTCCAGGTCCTCTAGTCTGGCTGTCACATCTTCTGGGTTGAGTTTTGATGTCTCGGATGCTGGTTTACCGTCAGAGAAGGTAATGGCATCTGGGAAGAATGGCGATGATGGTGATCTACTTCTTTTTCGAGATGGCCCCGGCGCTTGTGATATTAGTGCAGGAACACTGAGGTTATTTATTTCTTGGGAGTGTTCACGCCCTGTAGCAGGGGTCAAAGTTAGTTCCAGTTCAGGTAATTGGATTGTCTGAAAGGTTGGCGACTCGAGTCTTATTGGAATGGAATGTATAAAAACGTGTATAAAAAAGTGTATAAAAACGTAAGTATAAAAACGTGTGTATAAAATCGTGTGTATAAAAAAGTTCACGTACCAAAACGGAACATTAGATAAAGTATTAAACATGCCACGTAGGCTTTTTTCCGGTTATATAACTTTTTTCCCGGTTGCCAGTCAAAGTTGGTGCAAATTAACACAAAACTTAAAAGTTCGTTACATTAAGTGGAACAAAAAAAAGTTCACGTACCAAAACGAAACATTTAAGAAAGTACGTTGCTATTGTACGACTAAAACCCTAAATAAAATCACTTACAAGATTCACTTAATGACGACGATCCATAAAGTGATAATCTTGTTAGTTGAGGAAGTCCGATATACATCTTATGAATATCATATGAGTTTGGCGAACACATCCTTTTAATATTCCAAGAATATTACCAATCACTCAAATTTGTCTTAGTTCAACAATATTCTTATATTGTTGACCGACAATAGACTAATTTAGAATAATATAAATTATTCACGGATTTAAACATGCAAATATAGAACACAATTAATATTAAATGAGAACAAACATACCAAGTACTTTAATTCATTATAAAATAAAAATTATCTAATATCCCTTATCCAAATACTAAATAGATCAAATATATGATAATTTTAGTTGACGAATCATGCCTCAAGATACGACGACCGTACTTGTTGACAAGGCATAGATTTCATTAAATCCAACTAACTTTTGATCTTTTGGAATTTTGAGAATACTTGTTTCAAGAATTCAATTAGTGAAGTTCTTGAATATCTATGATGATTATTTGTTCGTGTACATACAAATATCTTGATGTTGACACACTATATTCCATAAGGTGTGTGACATCAGCAAAACACTTATTAGAGACAATCATCTTTCACAGCTTCCAAAATGTCACACCCCAAATTTCACTGCAGCGGAAGACTGAGAATGGGGACTGTGACTTCCTGGCGTGAAGAGGACTTGATACGAGAGATAGACCTCTAAATGCCAATATACCAATGCAGACTCCATATATTCTGTAAAGTAGAGCACCTGAGAAAAACATTGCTAAAGTGTCAACATAAAGTTGGTAAGTTCATAGGTTTTGTTGTTTAATGATAAGGATGAACCACAAGATTTATAACCATGGCATGAAATATAGTAATCCTATATATCACAAAGAAAAGTATTTACTATTGTCTAAGCTCATGACACCGAAGTGTTAACAAGCACCATCCTAGGTAGGCCCATGCAGATGTTCAACCCGTAACATCCATAACTGACTCAAATGAAACTGTGGTTTAGCTTTACTAAAGGTCGTCCAATACAAACAGGGATGTCAATCCCGATAGATCTATCCATAATATTCGCGCTTCCTCAACCGGTCATTCGGTCAAGAAATTGATGGTTCATGATAAATTAGGTAATATAGCAAGTTGGGTTGAATAGGGACTTAGACCCAATAGTAAATCAGTAAATGTACTTGTGTTCAACTGTTAAAAATAAGTAATGTTCTCACCCCAAAAGATGATTTACAATAGTAAAGTAGGGGCTATGAAAACTCACCTTGTTGTTTAATCGTCTTTAACTGATAGTAATGCACGTCAAAAGTAACGCGGTCAAACACCTAATTAATTATGACAAAGTCTGAGTTACATGCTAAAATATTACTAATGAAAGGATAATCCAAATGTGGTCAAAGTATTGACGTTTATGATTTGGATGTTTTTAACGTTGTCAAAGCGTTGATTAAAACCGTGGCACTAGGACGACCTTATACAACAAAAACGGCTAATCCCGCATGAATTCATACCATTACACGTCGTAACTTATATTTACTAGTCATTGTGAATTTATATCTAATGATATAAAAACATTCATTGTAAGTTACTAATTTTATACATATTTCTTATCGCGTTTATTTATTTACATGTGGGGGGGGGGGGGGGGGGGGGGTAGTCCATAATTAATTTGTGAAATTATCAGGTTCATATATCACGGTTCGCTCAACTCGTTTAAGTTTCTTATCAGAATATATATATTTTTAATCCCTTGACTTTCCCCATAATAATATATGCCACTCTTGTATTTTTATACTCTTATCCTTTTCGTGTTTAAAACCGAATAAGCTTTAAAAATATTCTTTTTTTGCGTTAACTAAGTTTTATAAATCGTATTAAATTTATTCACCCGTCAAAGACTTGGTCTTCGTAGTTACCCATCTCAAAGTTATTGAAAAATGTCATTTAAATTTTCTAATTATCGAGAAATCATTTGCTCGTTAAGTAATTTCCAAACCCATTTGGATTTTGTTGAAACGCCCCGAGGACTCGAACAACATGCATGTTTTAATATATATCTTTCGACTACTTTATAGGGTAATTTTATGTATGGTTTTTAGGAGATGTTTACATGTATCCTTTCTACATAATATAAAGTAACCAATGGCCTACACCATGTTTTCTTTCTAATTTTCTGTCGCATACAAGCAGAAGTTTTAGACCACTGTTGTGTCACCATAAAATTCTTATTTTATACTTCCTTACAAATGAAGTTTACAAGTTGTATTCATGAAAGTTTTTAAAAGAACATCACATGTGTGTTATTATAAAATATTACCCATATGGCCACTATTTTTTTTCTTTCTCTGGTCTATGTCGCAGCCCACAGTGGGTTTTATCACCACTGTCGTGGCTTCTTGTTCCTCCTAAGTCACTCAAATGTATATATCTAGTTCTCCCATTAAAACCCACCTGGTACCCGACTGGAACACTTGGGTTATGAGGTCTTTAATCATTAAATCACAAGGATATTTGGTACGTCTGAGATGACCCAACAGCGGCTGTTGTGGTCATTTCTTTTGCAAGTGCAATAAAAGCCAGCGACAAGCAGCGGGCTTGTGTAGGCGATGCACACATTGGTTGCGTCCTCAAGCCGTTAGCATTTGCCAAGCGTAACTTGGTATTAGTACGGAGTCGATGTGCATAATGGGTTTGCCCTTATACATAACCTGTGACGCGCCCCACAGTGGGCAATAGCTCGCTGTGATCATCGTGGGTCACTTGGTCAGGGCCATGTTATAGGTCGACGTCACATTATAACAAGTATTTAACATGTAAGTCCTAGTCCTTACTCATCCCTAGCCCCAACGTTTTATAATCACGAAACGAGTGTTAAGCTTTGCATGTTTAAGGTGGTCGTATAGTTCTTGGTTTGATTTTGTTTCATGTTCATCGTTTTACGTATCAATTTTCAAGTATAAGCACAGACAAAGCTCGCATGCGTACGTTTAAAAGAATCAATTCATGGTCGCATCATGCCATGTCGTGTGCTACTACAAAGTGAAGGGTGTATATAAACATGAAGCTACAAGAATGACTTACGAGGGTCCAAGCTTGTTGAAAGATGGTGAGAACGAAAGATGGAGATATGGTTTGGGCTTGGTTGCTATCTCTTCTAAAGTCTACACCCACTTAGCTCTTGTACTCAACAAACTTATTTGATCGTATATTTTAACTCAGTGTTTCAGATTTTTATTGTAATACATTTGTTCCTGGAATGGTCTGATATAAAACCGAGTCTTTGGTTGATCACAGATAAGTATACATGTGAAATGGGTACCTATGATACTATTGAATCATAGTAGATTTCTCTAATACTGTTTTCAGTCCATCAATATCTCTTCTCTATATTGTTAGGGCATCTTAACTATTAAGGCATCTCTACAATTCTGCATTTAAATTTTGAATTTAAATCAGGTGTAATGATACGTAACTTACCAATTGTAAAGAATCTTTCATAATATGAAAGTAGTAGGTAATGTTTAAGTTTTGTGATGATGAATGTTTTAATCATTATTGTATATTGTTTCCATAATACCCTTTTCATATGTATAGATATATATTTGTATAGTTTATTTTGTCCTTGTTGAATTAATATTAAGTTGTCATATTCATTAAGTTATATGTAGGCGGTTTTTATAAAGTGCTACAAGTAAATGCTCTCGTTTCACAAAGGTGAATTAAATATGATTTTTATCGTTACTCGTTCTAAAATACTCTTTTAGTCATAGAGTAAAAATGGTGATATTCTCGTGCAAATTAAACTTTTTGTGACAAAATAATGCGTTGACGACCATAAGATGACTTCTCGTTGAAAGTTATTGGTAAACTTGCAAACTTGCATTACATGACTTGTACTTAACGCAATGAGAATCAAATTTTTCTTACGGGGTGTCACATCCTCCCCAGGTTAGAAGATTTTTCGCCCCACGAAATCAAGACGTTGTAGAGATAGTGGATTTTTGCGAAGGAGTTTGAGGTATTGTTCTTAAGCTGGTTCTTATAAACCCTAAAGGAACGTGTCGTTATTGGGGGGATGAGCCCTACACGACAAAACATGGGAAATAAGTATCCGTGAAGTAAAGAAGACAAAATCTTCAATTATTTCCCCTTTTCCCCCCTTTTTTTGTCTTATAAATACCACTTCATCGCTCTTAAATTTTAAAACTTAAATCCTAACAACAAAGAACTTCAATGGCCTTGTCGCTTCTCATACTGATTGCCGAAATCGAAGCTTGGGCAAAGAGTTAAATTAAGAAGATAGGGTCGTCAGGAAGTGCCTTTTAATTTGGCTTTGATTCGTCCACTAGTATATATATAATAATATTAGGAAAATAATCAACCATTACCTTTAGTCCAAGGATTGTTAAGAAATTCTCGAAATTAAAATATATATGTTTCCATGGAAAGTTGATTTCCCGGGTCTTATTGTCCCACCGAGGTGTGCAATTGAAAATCGGATATGACAGGGATTGACAATCTAATGTTTGAATATGACAAAGGTTAGATTGTTTTATACTGATTCTATACTACAATTAAATAATGCAAAAACGACTTAAGGAAAACCAAAAAACAAAAGCTAAAAATGATTAAATTTAAAACAGGTACGACCAACAGATTGCCAAAAACCTAAATTACACAATTTTAAAACCCTAAAGTGATTTTGTAGTATACATAGATAATCAATAACATTCAATCAAGAGATACGGGTTGCTACTTAACTTAAGAGAGAGAAAGTGATATTTCTAGAGAGAGAAAGTGCAAGATCAAGTGTTAACATAAAATGAACAACCAACCCCTTCCCATGGCTAGGAAGGGGTTTATATACATGAGAGTTTATGCCCCAATGGGCTTGAGTATGGGCTTACAAGTGGGCTAAAGGCCCGGCCCAATACTACTAGTCATACGCTTACTTTCTAACTACGAGCTTTGCTATACTAAACAATACACGGGGGTGACCGAGTCTTTTCTATAATCCTAACAATCTCCCCCTAAGGGAGGTCACCCCATAAAATACAATTTGAATAATAGCATTCTAGTTCTTCGACCTTCTGTCAGTGCTCGTATCTTGATTCTTCATTCTTTGAGCTCATTGTACACTATGTAGTGATCCCTTGAACTCTGTCCTTAGACATGTTTTGATCTTTGAGCTTTCTTTTGAGATCATCACCACGTAAATCTCCTAAATTCATCCATGTAAGTGAAGTGGTTGCCTTCCATGTGATGTTGTGACCTTTGGACCCGCATGCTCATACTTTTCTTGATCATGACACTACTTTCTCAGAGTTTCAAAGCTGTGTTGTAGGTCATTCATTTGTCATATGTCTTTATTGACACATTAAGTGTGAGCATTGGGTGGTGAATTGACTCCACTAGAACGAGGTGTCTCCATCTCCATCTTTTCTTGATCCTGTAATAGAACAGTTAGCAATAAAGCTTGGGGGCGAATATGGCTTTGTCATTCGCGAAAAAACGCTAGACAACTGGTCGAGTCGGTTGGATATACCATCTGGATCCGTGAGGACCAACCTGTGATCAGGTAGATTCATCTTAAGAAAGATCTCCTTGACAGGATTTCTAGTATAAGTATCATATCATCTGATGTGTAATCATCAAAATCTCTATACTTGCCTGTTCTCTGTATCGGAACATCTCAAAGCAGACAACACGATAAAGTGAAATCGTTAGTTTTCACTATCTATCTTACCGATTAATGAGAAAACTTGATTTGAAAATCAATCGACGTGTCATTTGAGAAAGTATTTTGTGACACATCGAGAGTGTTTGATAGCATAAAATCAAATTTCATTAGAAACTCATTTATTTTGAAATAAGTTCACAATCGATGTGCTAGAAAAATCAGTTGTTGAGCACATCGAGAGGTTTTACAAAATGGTTCGTTAATTCACAACCTGGAACAAGTTCGATTCACAAGGAATCACACCATCGTTGCTTTCCATTTGTCATAAGTTTAATCCATAGTGGATCTCACATGTCACCTACCAAGAGCTTGTTTGATGTTGGCTCTAGAAGGATTTCCATCTTCATTGCGAGTACTTTCGTATCACTCAAATGTTCTGGCAATACCACGAGGATAATGCGAAGGACTCTTAAAATCTTACTTGTTGTCACAGTGTGCGATAAACAAGCACAATATGGATAAGTGTCCTAACGAGATTTGTGGATGATCTCATGGCTCTAGACTCAATAGTGCATTTTTGGTTTTAGTAGTCGGAGGCTAGAGCAGACTGCCACCTTTTCAATATCATCTAACTCGGAGTGAGAGAGATGATAGAAATGTATTGATCTCCGTGAGAAATGAAACAAGAATCCTTTGAGGGATCTTGAGTGGCTAGGGAGGGTTGTGCAGCGTATCACTGGGTCCATGATACTTATCTTCAATGTCAGCAATCAACCATGTGATTCTGACAGCATATGTATTGACCCGGTTTCTGCCTAATGTTTAAGGAGGGCTGCTTTCTTTTCACCCTTTATCTTAACATTTCTTTTTCATTCTTCAACCCCTTCAGTGCTTACCGAGACTTCATTACTCGTACCTTGTTGGGTTTATTCCAGTACAAGCTCTATCTCAGTCCGCACTATTCCCTTATTCTCACATTACTCCTTTTGTAATCATACCTAAGGACTTCTACACTAACTAGTGGATTGTCCCTGGGTAGATCCCTCCGGCTCTGGCGGGATCATGGGAACATGTACCTAACCATACCATCCTTATCACTCCGATAAAGTAAATACAGGGTCGGTCTTTTGGTACTGTTCTCTTTGCCATCATATACCATTCGCTCCCCCTTAATATGTGCATCGATATTCGAAAAAGTTTAGCACATATGGAGGAGCCTACACTTGAGTTTAGAAGATCACATTTTATATCAGATTTTCATAATTAAATCACATTTTCTCCCCCGAGCAAAAATTTCAAATCCGTTGAGATTTTGGGTCTCAATTGATTTAAGTTAGGAAAATTTGGGAGAAAGTGTGTCAGGTTTATATAATCCGAATGTGAAACATATAGTTACTGAATATACAAGCCTAAGTTACAGTTTTAGTCACTACATAATAATGTACATATTACAACAACGTAGAAAATAGACTACCCCTCATTCGGTTCTCTGCAGTAACCGGTAGTCGCCTTCTCGAATCCGTCCACCAACAAAGCTCTCCAGATTCCGAAAGATACGTCTTGTCTTTAGTCGTTTCTGGATAGCGAACATGAAGTCCTTGCTTCTGTCAACATCTTTCTTTGTCCAAAATCTGGTGTTCATCCCTGGATTAGTCCTGTTGATCTGGAATTCCTTGACTCGATAGTCCAA
>BQNB010018050.1:0-38469 GCA_026074375.1 Tanacetum coccineum
AATGTACCATTTCAAGATTCTGCTCTAAGAGAGAACCCAAAATCAGGTATATAGCCGGATATATTATAAGAAGATACGCTAATAACTTTTGATTGATAAACATGCGGGCAACATGGATTCCAGACAGTGCCTGAAAAAGAATATAACAATCACAAAAGATGATGATATAAAACTCTAATAAAAAGCTTTATAAATAGAATCTATAACTTACAGTTATCAATTGGCCATATAGTATTATGTACAACGTAATCACCATTAACTACACACAAATCACATGAGTTGTTAGGTTTCCGAATAGACAATTTTTGTATAATATCATAAGCTAACAATAATTTAGTTATACCCAGTTATAAAAGTAGTATCCAACGCTTGTATAGTAAAATGAAAGCATCCTGAAGAAATCAAATCGTTGACCCAGTCTGTATACATCTCTACTAAGAACCTGCTCACCGTTTCCGCCTGCGACTTTTCTTTCAAAAGTAGCAATTTGATGGAGCCCAACATCTCGCCCTTTCCCCACCTTCAATAAGGACAACAAAATATATAATAAGTTGCTTACCGATGACTTATTTTTTAGCAGAATAAAAAGCGTATGTCTTTATACTTTGGAAGGTAAGGAGTATTCAATAATTATAATACCTGTATGTATTCATGATGAGTGATATTTCCTTTCCGCAAAGTTGAATTAAAACCTGCATTTAAATTTCAAAATGCAATGCAAGACATGGAATGGATAAGGGTTTGAGAGCAAGATGATCACAAATAAAAGTGTCACCCAACCACGTGGATGCTAATTTTAAGTGTATATATACAAAGAGCAGTATTCGGGAGTCGTGTATTTTTTCACGAACTCTGAGACAAAGTATATGGGAATAGTCCGTGGGGTTGTCAGTCTATTGCAAAGTTAGTCTTAATGACTAACTTTGCAATGGAACGCTAACCCAATGACTATCACTACAACACTGGAAACTTTTAGCTAAGACCCTTGTCGTAGCTAAAGGTGTTAAAATGTCGTCACAAAACTTCTTCGCGACAACGTGTCGTAGCAAAATGTGTTGTCGCAAAAGGCTCGTCACAGAAAGTTTTGGTGACAGCAAAGGGGTAACTTTTAGCTACAACGCGGGGCCCACCAAAAAAAGCAACACAAAACAGTGACCGAGCTGCATTGTACATTCAGCGACGACTCACGTCGTCGCTAATTTAATTTTTGCAATTTGATTGTTTATGATTATTTTTTAGTATATAAATATATATAATATAAAAAAGGATTATTTAAAATTGGCGGAAAACATCTTAGCTACGACTTCGTCGTCGCTAAAACCGCCTCTCAGCATTGTATGCTGTCATTTTTTGTGACGACAAATGCAAATTTAGCTACGGTTTTTGTCGTCGCTAAAGGTGTTATGAAAAGAACAAATACAAAAAATCTACCAAAATCAAACCTGAAAATCACCAAAAAACTGTAATACAAAATGCATCCGTCCATTCATTCATAAACAACCAAAGTAAGTCATAGTATTCGTTTATAACGATACAATTAAGCTTATACATAGAGTAATCCCAATCGTGCACTTGTAAATATTTTAAAAACATATTCATGATGAGTGATATTTCCTTTCCGCAAAGTTGAATTAAAACCTGCATTTAAATTTCAAAAGGCAATGCAAGACATGGAATGGATAAGGGTTTGAGAGATGATCACAAATAAAAGTCTCACCCAACCATGTGGATGCTAATTTTAAGTGTATATATACAAGGAGCAGTATTCGGGAGTCGTGTATTTTTTCACGAACTCTGAGACAAAGTACATGGGAATAGTCTGTGGGGTTGTCGGTCTATTGCAAAGTTAGTCTTAATGACTAACTTCGCAACGGAACGCTAACCCAATGACTATTTCCGTAAAAATATTCAGAATTAATTTACGAAAATAGTTCACGGAGTTATCAGTCCTTTGCAAAGTTAGTCTTTAATAACTAACTTACTACATAATTTATACAAATAGTTCTTGAGGTTATCGATCCGTTGCAAAGTTAATCCTTAATGACTAACTTTACAACAGAACGCTAACCCAAAGACTGTTGCGGTAAAATTTCCAGAAACAATTTACGAAAATAGTCTTCGGGATTATCGGTCCTTTGCAAAGTTAGTCCTTAATGACTAACTTACTATACAGATTTAGTCCTTGGGTTATCGTTCCGTTGCAAAGTTAGTCATTAACGTAAAAAATCTCGTCTCGCAGCCGTGAAAAACCTCTTTTAGATAGTATTCAACAAAGGTGGCCTTTTGATATACACTTATGTTTGTTTTATCTATATATCTAATCGTATGTTCAGTTTCACGTTTTCGTTAAGGACCCCGAGATAAGAGCGGTTATCTTGAGTTGAGCTGGGATAACACTCACATACAACTAGGTTTTTAGTGTGTGTAAATGTGGAGAAGATAACTTGGTTATTATCATGAAATGCATGTTTATTAATAGGGAAGCATTTAGGGTTGTGTGATCCGTAGATATGGATACGTAAAGGTCATCTAATGAAGGAGACAAAAATGACACGTGACATGACACTATCACCTCTACTAGCCAGATACGAGATAGTTCCGGATCACATAGCGATAAATAAGATTGCTTGTCGTATGGTGATCCATTGTTAACATATTATAATCTATCAACAAAATTTCACAAATTTACAATTAACCTCGGTTTGTGTATGTTTCGGACCTTAAATTTTAAAATAATTTTGCTTACAAGGGTTTAACTTTTAGTCTTCTTCTCATGACAAACATATCATGATTTATATACATTTTACATAAGTGTATTAGGATTAGGGGTGACCCGACACGAAACCCGACCTGAAACCGACACGAAAATTAACAGGTTTCGGGTTGAGCCTAAATAGATTTTGGGTCGGTTTTGGGTCAACCCATCTACCCCGTTTATTAAACAGGTCAGGTTCGGGTTGAGAATAAATTAATCGGGTCGACCCGCCAACCCGTTTAAGATTTTTTCCTTAAATTAAAAATTATATATCTATTATTATACGTGTTAAATGGGTTAAACGGGTCGACCCACATACCTATTTAACCCTTGTAATGTGTCAACTTGTGTATATAAAACGGATTAAATGGATAAACCCGAAACCCGTTTAACCTACTCAACCCGTGTAACCTATTTAACCCGCCAACCCAAGTATATATACGGGTTAAATGGGTCAGGTTCGGGTTATGTTTAAACAGGTTAGGGTTGACATAACTGACCCGATTATTTAAATGGGTTAGGTTCGGGTTGGGGTTTTCTGACCCGCCAACCTGTTAACCCGAACCCGCCAACCTGAACCCGACTCGAATTGCCACCCCTAATTAGGATACCCTAAAAACTAGTACAATTCTTTTAGAAAGAAAAGAATAAAAATAAAGGTTAATTACTCAAAAATGTATTATATTTGTCACTTTTTGTTATTGTGTATACTGAATTTTTTTTCTTATTGTGTGTACTGAACTTTTAAATTATGACATTTTTGTGTATTTGTGACTATTTTACCCTTACCTTTTTCAAAATTTGAAGGGTAAAATGATCATTTTACATGACAGAATAGTGGCAAAATTACACACAAAGTCGAAATATGAAAGTTCAGTACACATAATAAGAAAAAAAAGTTCGATAACACAATAACAAAAAATGACAAGTGTAATACATTTTCAAGTAATTAACTCAAAAAATAACAATGAAACACACATTCGTATAAAATTGACTAAAACATTATTATGTCTTCAAAGTCTCAAAATGAGATTACTATATAATGACATATCTTTTTTGTAATCATAATTGACAACACTAATTATGTATAGAATAGGACCTTATTTCTACTAATTGAACCTAATCTAATCAGTTTATGATATTTAGCATTGAGTTTGTATAACATGGTAAACTCGATATAAATTCTCTAATCTATTTTTGGAAGTGGCCAATTAATTCGGGGCAAACCGAAAAGGAAACAAGAACAATAAATTTGGGCGGAAGGCGTAAATAAGTAATTAGTACAATCTTTATGTTCAATATATGCATTTTAATTAGGGTTTTGCTAACACGAGCCTTTAGGGTTATCGTTAATAACAAACTTTTCACCTTTATTAAAAAAATAATGTATTGTCCAAACAAAATCATCATGAATTAGTTATTAGTTTCTATTATTTCTCACACGTACTTGTAATTCATTTCATTCATTGGTTGTATAAGCCAAAAATGCTCTAGATACGTTTGGACAAAACCGTCAAGTAAACCAAAATTCATCTTGGTCCAAACATGTTTTGAACGCATTTCCTAGTCCGCCATTTTTTCACCTCTAAAGAAAGTGAGAAAAAAACATACCTGCATAAATATCTTCACTAATGTTAATCCCACGAGATGCTTTGCTAATACCACCGCGTGTTATATGAAACACTCTATCAAACACATCTGGGTGCCCATAATGCATGCGAACTCTAATCATATTTCAAGTCACACCATGATGAAATTAATCTCATGCAGATGTTTACATACAAGAATCTCGTTAAAGAGTTTCAAACTTACTTTAACAGATTACCGAGGATACGCTGTGCAATAGTTACAAAGCTGATTTCTTGCTTGGACATGAAGGATGCTACAGAAGAGGCACTGCAAAAACGGCCATAAAAGTGACTTGGCTGTACAAAACTACAAATATGTGTATTTCTAGTAGAAGAATAAAATACTATATTAGTTAATACCGTTCTGTATATATGTGCTCCCTTACACCAAGAATGGTAGCAGGACGGATACCATGGTTTTTGTGGAATTCTTGAAGAAGGTTTCTCATCTTTAAAGTTTCCTCAAAATAATTGTCCTGAAGAATAAGCGGATAGAAGCTGAAATTACTTAAGCACAAATTAAGGTATTCAACACTTAAGCGCTCTATAGTCTCAATCTTCAACACACCAGTTCCGAAGAGAATAGAGATGGCATAATGAGTGAGTTATAAAGTTCGAAAATAAATGGGTAATATATGTACATTTCAAAAAATCTGTGTAACCTTGTTTTTAAATTATAAATAGTTTATAAATGTTTCAGATATGATTACAGATAAAAGCTATTTCAACAATAATTTATCTTTTGAATAAATAGATTTAGGAGGTTATATCATTTATGCGATAAAGATTTATGTGATGATCTCCACAGTCAGTGATCGTACTCTACTTGTGAGTGGGTCAATTCGGGTAATACCTGATTCATGTCAATGGTTTGGACAGCATTTCCACGAGTAAAGACAATAGCATGATTTTGATTTTCAGGTTTTCCCTCACCAAGTTTGAATTGTCCAGGCAATTCTATAGAATAAACTTCCTGGATAATATTAAATCACTTTTTGAGAATTGAGTAATTAACAAAGCCCACAGAAAACAAAGAAAAAAATTGCAACCTCTTCGTTCCCATTGATATCACCCTTTACAAGCTTAGAGAAGAACTTTGTTTGGCCATGACTCGTATCTACATGAATGAAAGCAACTCGAAGTGCTTCATTTCTATTAAATACAAAGGAAACAAAGAAACCCATAATTAAAATTAAAATATTGTGCAATGATTTTTATGTATGTTTAGGAATATATGGAATTTTGGTGTTTTTATTGGGGAAATATGGAATTGCCCCTAAAATAATTTCAGATTATTGTTTATTAACATAAAAATCACATCATGTCATCAATATAAACATATACGTATTTGACCTCTGCAATAGTAGTGCTATATCAGCAGCAGCCTGGGCTGGTGGTTGTTTTTCTTTCTGCTCCGAGTATAATTGGCAAGTGATGACATACGTAAATTTTAGGTCAGCGTAAGCTCTTGCTTCACATTGAAACTGAAATTTTTTAGTTTCAGTTGCTGAATCTTCTTCAGTTTCAGTTGCGGGATCTTCTTTAGTTTCAGTTGATGACATACGTAAATCTTCTGCATTCATAAGTACAATAAATAATCAGATATCTTGTTTAATAAAAAGAGCAAAACTACACACATTCTGAAAACCGGAACCTTTAGCAGCCACTGTTTCCATATAAGACTGAAGTATTAGAGCTTGTCGGTTGTACATCATTCCTCGCACTGATTATGGATAAACAGAAGGTAAATTAAGCAAAATTAGCGACAAGGTTTAAGATTCCAAAGTATACCCAACAAGCTACAATAATGTTTCATAAATTAAAAATAAAAAAAAAACCTTACCAGTTCTTGCTAATGTTTGTCCACGATATGATGCCCAAAACCGGAGTTCAAGAATAAGTTTTTCATCAAGATTTTCATGAAAATATGACACGGGTGTAGATTCATCAAGGTCCATTCGAGCAAGAAAGTTCCTCCACTCGTCTGCAAAATCCAAAAGGGGGTTCACGCACACCCATAGTTTGACAAAATATGATATACTGACATTTTTATCCTTCAACCCTGCCTTGACAGGTTCTGGAATATTTATGAAGAAGGATATTCCTTACAAGGATGGTATTAATCTTTGAATAACATGATTTGAGAGATTATATGCATCAGAATGAATTATTTGGTAGACTTTCAAACCATTCTACAATGAAAGTCTTAATCTTATTTTTGTTTATCGGGTTCTTAACTATATAACTTATAACTAGCAGGTTTGTGCATTGCAGCGGCGGGTATCTGTAATTGAAGTTCAGGTGCCAACAATGTTACAATGACAAACTGATTAAGCGGAGAAAAATAAAAAAAATGATCTGAGTCAGACTCGGTTCACCCGTTTTTACCGTTTAACTATTATAAGTTAATGGGACACAAAGCTGAATTGCACACAAATAATAAACACACCTCCATTTGCACCTGAATTTTAAAGTGACAAAGGACCGATAATCTGCTTGGTTACATTTAAAATAGTAGTTTATTTACCAAAAACAGAAAAATGTTCCCCACACGCAAACGACTTTTACATAAACTACATTCATGGATCCACACAAAAAATCAATAAATATGCACACACAAATTGACGCAACCGAATTTTGTCAAAAACGATACACCGTCACCGTTATACTCGGGTAATCGTCTAGTCTTAATGAATTACACCTACTATGGCCATCTTCATTTATTGCTGTTGTTGTTAGAGGAGGGGGAGGGGGTAGCTAAAAATAAAATACCTGGATACGTATTCTGGAGATTAAACAAGAGTGTATATCCGTTTCCAATAACTTTAAGAAGCTCGACCATACTATAAAGAACAGTCTCTTCATAATACGGAGTGAAAACACTACACAAATTCAAAACTTCGATCAGTAAACAATAAAATGGTGTGGTTTTCAGTATTAAGATATAAGAATATTTAAATAAGAAAGAATAAATGGTCCAGTGTTAAAATTTACCTGAATGCTAATATTTTGGGGACCGCTTCTGGTTTTGGCATCGACATGAAAAGCGAGTTTGTGAAATACTCCAACCTACGTCTAGCTTCTAGGTTTGTAGGGAGAAAAACGTTGTCGCCTGAGAGAAAACGAGGCCACTGAACCATAGACTGAGAACTTTGAGGCATTAGAAGAACATTCTGTTCCCTGTATACAAGGTGTATCATAAAGTTACAAAAAATTATTAGCCAGCAAGCCGTGTTTTAGCAATTAAAACAACACTCACTCATTAGTAATATAATCTTCCTGCCGAAGATTATTCACAATCTCATTCCAGAAGGGTGAAAATCGGCCAGCATCCTCTTTCTCCAGATCCTTTACCTAAAGGACATTAACATTCTATGTGACCATGATTATGAAAAACTTTTGAAAGTTATGGTAATCATAATTTTCATCTTACCTGAGCTTTCTCCTTAAGGAAATCCCTGTAAAATCTTACTACGTATTAATATATAATTTTACAATAAATAGTTTGTAACAAAGAGAGATCAAGAACACCTTCTAGCTGAATTAATGTGGAGATTATCCATAAATGCTTCAGGGAAACTCTTGAAGCTTTTGTGAACATCATCCATAGACTTAATCTATAAGCATTAAAAAGCAAAAATATAGTTAAACCTTGAAGTCAACACACATATTACAGAAAAAGGTAAATTAAGAAAATTTAATATCCTTACAACATATAATACTATGAAATACAAACTACTTCCGATAGATATGTTGTTGTCCCACTAATACTGGATCGTTGTATATTTTGAAATTGCAAGGTATATAAAATGAATAAGTATAATTTGTCTAACCATCTTAATGTTTACAGAATTTTCTACATATATAAGGTTCCATTCGGTATGAATGAACCATTGTGTCTGTTACTTTTGTCCAACAGAAAATAACTAAAAACCTGTAACTAACTTTCGGTTATAAGGTTTCTAACTAACGAGTTTGGTCCTTCGTTTATATAATATTACATATGAAGCACAAGAAAAGATTATTCGGGTTCACATTCTCCTCCTTAATCTTTATCGTTGCTTCGTCCTAAATCTTGAACTCCGAGCATTTGTCGCATAGTCACGAACTTCAATCTTGGTAGAGCCTTCGTTAGAATATCTGCTCTTTGTAGTTCTCCGCTGACGTGTTCCACATTGATGTGCCCATTCTCTACGCATTCACGAATGAAATGATAGCGAATATCGATGTGCTTGCTTCTTCCATGAAAAACTGGGTTCCTGACGAGTGCTATTGCTGAAACGTTGTCGACCTTCAGCGTTATCCTTTTCTCTTCCCATCCAGTTAATTCATTAAGTAGTCGTTTTAACCATAAGGCTTGACATGCTGCTCCAGTAGCTGCCATGAATTCTGATTCACATGATGATAGCGCCACTGTTGGTTGCTTCTGAGTACACCAGGTAATAGGTGACTCTCCAAAATAGAATACTATTCCAGTAGTTCCTTTTCCTTTATCAGTGTTGATTCCATAACTACTGTCGCTGTAACCTGTAATCTTGCAGCCGCCTTCTTTTTTGTAAATTATGCCATGCTCCTTTGTTCCTCTGATATATCGGATTACTTGCTTTACCGCCTTCAGGTGATGATCCTTCGGGTCTTGCATGAATCTGCTGAGTAGTCCGATTGAATAACTAAGATCTGGTCTTGTATGTAGTAAGTACCTGAGACTTCCAATTAAACTGCGGTAGTAAGTTGCGTCAACTGAGTTTCCATCTTCCGCCTTGACCAACTTAGTGCCGGGATCCATTGGTATCTTTGTATCATTACTGTCCGTCATACTTGTTTCTTTCAAGATCTTGTTAATATATCCTGTTTGCTTGATTGTGATCTCTCCTCCTGTCTGTGTAACTTCTATCCCAAGGTAATAAGCCAATAAGCCTAAGTCGCTCATTTCAAATCTATCCTTCATCTGGGATTTAAATACGTCTATTTCCTTTCTTGGAGTGCCCGTGATTATCAAATCATCTACATAAACTCCAACTATAAGTGTAGAAGTCTTGCTTCTCCTTGTGTAGACTGCTTGTTCGAGATTACATTTCTTAAAATTTAATAATTTTAAGGTTTGATCAAGCTTTACATTCCAAGCTCTTGGTGCTTGTCTTAAGCCATATAAAGCTTTAGTAAGCTTATAGACTTTCCCTGAATTCCCTTGTTGAACAAATCCTTCAGGCTGTGTAACATAGACTTCTTCCTTCAATTCTCCATGTAAAAATGCTGATTTTACATCCAGGTGGTGTACTTGCCATCCATGATAAGCTGCTAATGCTAATATTAACCGAACTGTCTCTATCCTAGCAACTGGTGCAAATACTTCATCGAAGTCTATTCCTTGTTCTTGTACATATCCTTTTGCTACTAATCTTGCCTTGTATTTGATGATTTTTCCTTTTGCATCCCTCTTGGTTTTATAAACCCATTTGAGTCCTATTGCCTTCTGATTTGGTGGCAATGTTGTAAGGGTCCATGTATTATTCTTGTTGATTGAATCTAATTCAATCTCCATGGCCTCAATCCATTTCTTATCTGTTGATGCTTCCTTGTAGTTACGGGGTTCTTCTTCTTCCGTAAATAGCAGAGTTTCGGTTTCAACTTCTTGTGTACTCTGATATATTTCGGCTAAGTCCTTGAAACCTCGTACTGGTACATGATCAAATATATTTCCTGAGTTCTTCGTCGAACTAGTAGTAGCTTCTTCTTCTGAGTGTGGGTTGTAATTGTATGGTGATGGTGTGATTGGCGAGTTAGGATCATTAATCGGATCCTGTTCCTGATACGGGTTATCAATATTATCATTGATTTCAATGTTGACCGGTGTAGCGTTTTCATTGTCAACTCCTTCTACCACAAAACTAGTCCAGAATGTGTCTTGTGTACTTGTATCCTCTTCATCTCTATCCCAATCCATGTTTTATCTTCCATAAACTTTACTTCACTTACTAACCGTGTTTCTTTCTTTGCTATTGGTTCATTTTGCTATATGGCTTTTTGATCCTTCTATATCCTAAGTAGATAATGGTATGCCTTTCTCGTGTCAAGCTTTTTGTTCACATGAGGTATTGTTATCTTTGCATAAGCTGTGCATCCGAATATTCTTAGATTTTCCAGATTTGGTTTTCTGTTGTTAGAGTGCACTCTATGGAGTATTATCTCTACCGGGCTCTTGTAGTCATGTATCACTTATTGATGTATATTAAATGGCGTGTCTAACTGCTTCCGCCCAAAAAGTTAAAGGTAACTTCATTGCTTTCATCATACTCCTCGTAGTTGATAACACTGTCCTATTTCTTCTCTCCACTACTCCATTTTGTTGTGGTGAGTAAGGTGCCGTTAACTGTCGTGCTATCCCATTTTCTTTACAATATCTGGTGAATTCATTTGATGTAAATTCACCTCCTCTATCTGTTCTTAGCATCCTCACTTTCATTCTCATTTCCATTTCTATCTGTTGTCTAAATTCCTTGAAAGTACTAAGTGCTTGATCTTTCGACGTCAGAAAGTAAGCCCACATGAAACGTGTACAATCGTCCACTAACAAGAATATGAGTTTCTTGCCTGAGTGTGTGGCTGGACTTATAGGACCACAGAGGTCTCCATAGACTAAGTCCAATGGGTTCTTTGATCTGAATTTAGCTTGATTTGGAAATGGTGTTCTACTATGTTTTCCTAATAAACATGCATCACAAATTTGTCCGGCATGATTTATCCTTGGTATTCCTTCCACTAGATTCTTCCTAGTCATCTTGTTGATATCGTCAAAGTTCAGATGACCTAATCTAGCATGCCATAACCATGCTTGGTTATCTACATTTGCTAAGAGACATATAGGTGCTTCTATTTGTAATTTAATACTGTAAAGTCGATTCTTAGATCTTTCAACCTTCATCAACAATCGTTTATTCTTATCATACAAAGTCAATTTGTTTCCGTCCATGATGACTTTACAACCTATCTCCGTAAGTTGTCCTAGACTTAGTATGTTGCTTTTGAGGTTTGGTATATAGTATACATCCGATACTATTTTCTGTACTTGGTTTCTACAACCTAATAATATAGAGCCTCTACCCTTTATCTGTACATACGATCCATCTCCAAAACGTACTCGTCCTGATACGCTTTCATCAATATCCTTAAAATGACTCTTGACTCCCGTCATATGGTTACTTGCACCATTATCTAAGTACCACATGCTTGCATCTCCTGAAGCATATTTTCCTGGTTGAATTTGGCCTTCATTCAACAGTACTTCCTCGTGTGTAGTCATCAATAGTGATGGTTCATCGTCTTCTAAGATAAGGTTTGATTGTTCCTGAGTTGTTGATGTTACTCTACAATCCTTCCTAAGATGTCCAAGTTTCTGACACTTGTAACATCGTACCTTGCTCAAATCCCACTCACCTTTATTCCTAGTTGAGTTTCCTTTGTGGTTTGAGTTCCCTCCTTGTGAGTTATTTCTGTTTCTATTATTCTGCCAGTTTCCTCGTGAAGAATTTGATCTACCTCCGCGTTTAAAACGCCTTCCTTTTCCCGAGTGTTCGCCTTGTGCGAATAACAAGTTATCCTGGCTTTCAACTTGTCCTCCCTTCCGGAGCTTTATCCTTTCCTCAAATGCCTTGAGTTTCCCAGTGATCTCATCTAAAGAGATGTCGTCTAGATCACTTGTCTGTTCTATGGATGCTACTATCTGAATGAACCTATCTGGTGTGGAGTCTAATAGTTTTCGTACTAAAAGTGATTCATCCAAAGTCTTTCCTAATTCCCTTGCCTTCGTGGCATAGCCATTTAGTTTGGCTGTAAATGCATCCACCGTGTCATTATCCTTCATTTGAAGTGTATTAAACTCAATCATCAATGATTGTAACCGTGCTTGCTGCACTTTCTCTTCTCCAACGTGTCTTGTTTTCAACGAATCCCATAATTCCTTTGCTGTTTCGCAACCCGCTACTTGTAAAATCACATCTTCGGTCAATGCTTGATATAAAAAGGCTATTGTTGCCTTATCCTTCTTAGTATCTACTTTTGTCTTATCCTTAGATTCTATAGCCTCCCACAAACCATGTGCTTCTAATATAACTTTAATTTGTATAGCCCAAACGGTATAGTTTGTGCTTTTCAACTTAGGGCATTGATACTGTGCGATTGGTGTCACGGGTTTAGGTGCCGAAGTGCTAGCCGTATCATCACCAGCCATCTTATATGTGCTTATTATCTTCACCTCCTAGTGCGTATGGAATTATACTTTCTAGTATGGTATCTCTACTAATATGGGAACGTATATAGTTTTCGGGAATCCTAGTAATACGGGATCAATAAGTAGTTCTCGGGATTTCCTAAAAGTACAAAATGATAATCTTATACTATTCTAATAAACTAGAAATCCAGAAAATAAAACTCGTGACCTCGATGTTGTGTTTGAAGAAACACACGTGTATTCCCTTTGTTCCGCGTTAGTGACACTGTCTACCAACGATTCGTTGTTATTCCCAAGTTGGTTCCCCCTTTTTTTTTTGCCTCGTTGCCTTTTATTTCAAACCTATTCGACTTCAATACCACAACAAACTTTCGAACTTTGTTGCCGTTGTTGTTTTTCTGTTTCGAACCACAAAAAATCAAACACCACGGTTCCTTCTTTCTTTTCCTTGTCGAATTGTTGTTGTTGTTTTATACCCAACGAGTCTAAAAAAAAACCTCCTGGTTTTTTTTTTCTTGGCACTAACAAAAACGCAAACTTGCTTCTTTTATACCACACTTACACGTTTTCTCTTTTCCTTGTGCACCGAAATTCAAACGGTCTCTTGCACAACTCGGTACCAAATTCGGTACTCTTTACACCGAAACAAAAATAATCCCTTTGCTTCTGATTTTCTGTTACACCGAAACAAACTGTCCCTTGTTTCTGATCTTTGTTACACCGAAACAACCTTATGCACAGAAACTTTTGTTTCTGTTTGTGTTTCTGTTGCACCGAAACAAACAATCCCTTTGTTTCTGATCTTGTTCCACCGAAACTAACTATCCCTAGTTTCTGTTCTCGTTACACCGAAACAAGCAATCCCTTGTTTCTGCTCTCGTTGTTGTTGTTTGCTTTGTGTCGTCCCGACACTCTTCTTCCACACCAAATCTTGTCCTCGAGTATTCCTTTGTATCCTTGTTCCGCGTATACGTCTATAATCCTCACCACAACAACGTTCCTTTTACTTTGTGTATTGTTTTCGAACCGGTTTCCACAAAGTCTTCAATCCCCGCACGTTTCCTTAACCAAAACGGTGCGTATTTCCTTCTCCTATTCCTGTGTCGCGTCAATAGCAATCACAAAGAGAACTTTCAGCGCCTTCCTTCCTTTCCCTTCGTTGTCACCAACAAAGTTTTGCCCACCAATTTCGTTTGGTGTAAAACGTTTGCAATCTCCTACGTAAATGATTGTGCACTATCTTTTACGTATCCTTATTCAAGTGTTTGTTTCTCTTGGAAGAAAAAGGAACAAACCAGATCGTCCTTCCTGCCTACTGGACGTGATGTTCACAGCGTTCCTTGGGTTTTCTCGTTAGTATGTTTGATATCCAAAAACGAGTCGTGTTAACCACTTGCTCTGATACCAATTGTTGTCCCACTAATACTGGATCATTGTATATTTTGAGATTGCAAAGTATATAAATGAATAAGTATATATTGTCTAACTATTTGAATGTTTACAGAATTTTCTACATATATAAGGTTCCATTCGGTATGAATGAACCATTGTGTCTGTTACTTTTGTCCAACAGAAAATAACTAAAACCTATAACTAACTTTCGGTTATAAGGTTTCTAACTAACGAGTTTGGTCCTTCGTTTATATAATATTACATATGAAGCATATTTTCCTGGTTGAATTTGGCCTTCATTCAACAGTACTTCCTCGTGTGTAGTCATCAATAATGATGGTTCATTGTCTTCTAAGATAAGGTTTGATTGTTCCTGAATTGTTGTCCCACTAATACTGGATCGTTGTATATTTTGAGATTGCAAAGTATATAAATGAATAAGTATATTTTGTCTAACCATCTGAATGTTTACAGAATTTTCTACATATATAAGGTTCCATTCGGTATTCATCGTTTATACTTGACAGTACTGCAACGGGAAAGTTTTTGCAGAAAAACTTGTGAGATAATGTAATATATTGTCGAAAACATAATTCATATTGCCTTCACATTAATGAGACATACAACTGAGTTTATTACCTCTTCGAAGTGGTTCAATTCTTCTCTCAGTTCCAATTATGGATTCTGTATAGATTGAACTTCATTGCTGGATGAGAGCTACTATCTTCTCTGTACCCATTCACAGCTTTATTATGCTTGGCTCTCAAGGTAAATACCCTACACAAAATAAGGATCCTTGAATGCAATCATGAATTATTTACCTATTTGAAGCAATCCGAAGAATGTGATAGCTCAACGTGTTGGAAAACTTTGAGGTTGGATTTCTTTCAGATTGCAAGAGATCGGTATGTATTTGTGCCAAAGAACTCTCAATTTATTTTTTTATATGTAAAGATCAGTATTTTAAAGAAAAAATACAAAGTTAATATTTCTATCATTGTTGAATTACTTTATTCATTTCGTGAAACATGAAGCAGCATGAACACGTGCATAAACTAAGATATTCTTGCACCCATACTCAGTACATAAAATATGGTTATAAGGTTATAAGCAATCTTCAACCTTTAAGAAGATAATTAGGATTAAAATGTTGTTTGCTGCTCTCAATGATATAACATTGTAAACATCAAGTAATGCCGCTTTATCATTGTAATATTTACTTATCTATTTTCAGACTAAATTATAACAAATTGTAACCAAATCATGATATGCCATTGATGACTAATGTCAGATTTTATCCTTAAAATAAATGGACTTACCATAAGACAGGTTTTGTATCCGTTAACATGTGGAGTCAGTGCTCTATGTATCAGAAGCTATCAAAAATTGCTGATATGTATAAAACATCATGCGGGTAAATGTTTCACTCAATACCATACATTATTAAAACATTCCACAAAACTTACTTACTGGGGCACAGATCATGAGGTATTTCAGCCAGCGTCTTTGGCTTTTGATGCATAGCCTAAAAGCAACAAATGAAAATTGTTTTGGAACTAAAAAGCAAAAGACAACAAATTAGTATCAAACTTTTATAAACCACTAAACAATAGTTTTAGTACCAAGAACTAACAACAAAATTGGTCTAATACTAATAAATTTTAAAAAGACATACATATAATAAATAGGAAAACATGACTCTGCGGGATATAAAATCCTGAGAAGATATTGAACAGTAGGTAAAAACCTGTTGCGAAAATGGTTGTTATTTGTTAAAGCTTTAATTGGATAGACTAAGAGGAGCACTTACTTTTGACCAACAATATATGACATCCATCAAGAAAGGTCTAGCTACTGCATCCACCCTATTCATCACACGATTAACTTACTAATTTATATTCATGTTTGTATATGGCATTTACAAATAATGTATTAATTTAATGATCTTTTGTTAAAAACTCCCAAGTTAGAGGGTTAAGTTATGATATTAATTGGATTTGCTCGCTTGATTTATCTCCTGGAATAAAGAAACTTGCAAGGGCTGCAATTTGAAGATGATCGGGATAATTGAATGTACCTGATCAATTAAGAATATAATCAGATATCTATTACCATTTAAACGCAAAAAACGGTGTTAATAGTGCTACTGTTATCATTATTAGTTACAACAGCTATGAATATCTCGAGCCTCCTCAAGCTGTTTCCAAGCTCTTTCAATCTTCTTTTAAGATATATTATAACACTAATAGCCAAGAAACACACACAACAGACGTGATACGATTAAGCATACTAAAAGATGCAAGCTATAAACATAAAACATAATGTAACACCCCCATTTTTGTTAAATAAATCAGCGAAAGCAAATCCGGGGGCTATTACTTCATGGTACAACGTCATTATCATAGAAACGACTCATTAAGAGTACGTTTTTGGAAAAAAGTATGTTTTTCATTCAATTTTTTCACAGAGTTTAGGTCCCAAAAATCTACAGGAAAACATAAAGTTGAATGATAACAGTTTAGCCATCTTCAGTCCATGCCACTCCGTGCCATAGTTTGCTCAATTAACTAAGATAAACATGATAAGTAACGAAATTACCACTTTATTATTTCATGGATAACTTTATCTTACATATCTTACATCATTAAAACTTTACAAGTGTTGACACTTATGCTAAGTGTCTCGTGGTAGGATTCTAGATAAAAGTAATAAATGACAGGATAGTAGCTTGGTGTTTGGGGTTTTTAAACTTATGAAGTGGGTTTCAGAAGACCCTTCATATATAACTGGTCGCGAACTTGAATATCCCTGAGAGCTGTTTCTAGGGTAGAAATCCTAAAGTGAACAAAAGCAATCTTGTCTCTTAGTAAGTAAGCTCCCCTATGGCCCTGTTGTTTGCTTTTGAGCATTGATTTGCATAATTCCCTTTCTCTCCACAGGCATTAAAAGTTATGGATACTAGTTGTAGGTTGTTTCCAGTAGTTGGTCTTTTATTTCTGCAGTTCCTGGTTAGATGACCTACCCTGTTGCAAGTCTGACACTTGACAGTGCAAGGTCCTATGTGATGTAGGGTGCACCTTTCACAAAAAGGTCGATTTCCAGTATACCCATTGGTGGCAGCATAAGTCCTGAAGGTTTCTTGCCTTCTATTCTGTTGATGGTGTTCATGGTTACGGTTGTTATTGTTGCAGTTTTCTTGGTAGTTGTTGTTGTTTTGATTTTTGGGGTAGTTGTTGTTGTCAGTGGTGTTTCTGCTATCATCAAACTTTCGTTTATGATCATTGGCTTCTTGCGCATAATTGTGTTTTACTACATGCTCCATCAACCTCTGGGTTATGGTAATGGCTTCCTCCAAAGTTTGAGGCTTCGAAGCAGTAACATTTCCTTCAATACTTCTGGGTAATCCCCCGATGAAGACTTCCATGAGTTTCTCAGAATTTGGCACCATGTTTGGGCATAAAACTGCCAATTCCTGGAATCTTCTAATATAAGTCTTGAGATCATTTCCTTTTACAACCAAGTTGTAAAATTCGTCTTCCATCTTCTTGACTTCAGTTCGAGGGCAATATTTATTGGTTAAGAGCCTTTTCAATTCGGTCCAGGTGATCCTGTTGGCTTGTTCTATCCCAATAGGTTGGGCATATGCATTCCACCAAGACAAGGCATCATCGGTTAAAGTACCAGTAGCAAATGTTACTTTGTTTTCCTCGGCACAGTTGCTACGAGAAAACACTAATTCAGTCCGTTCAAACCAACGAATGAGTCTGACAGCTCCTTCCGTACCATTAAAGTAGAAAGGTTGACAGCTTATGAACTCTTTATAGTTTCCCCTTTTTGCTACAGGAGTTTCTCTTGGTCCGGTGTTCCTATTGGGCTTGTCAGTATTTGCCATGGTAGCAGCTTGGTTCGGGAGAGCATCAACAACACTATCAATACTAGTTGGCTGGCCAGGGATGGCAGCCTGATTCAAAGCTGGTGCTGCAATGTGGATGTTCTCTGGGATGCATCTATCAAGACATCCACGATAAGAATCCAAACAATGATTATAAGTCCATATCACAAGTTAAGGATATATATGTAAAGACTTTGTAGAACATATTGGTGGTAATACATTGCAGGATACAACGGAAATTTTAAAATTTAAGACTTCCAAAGATAGATACGGAGATATTGAAGTGAGTGATCCAATATGAGGCTTAGTGTTTAAAGGTTTGAGAAAATTGGATGGTAAAAGAATCATAGTAAATCCTTTGATAAAGTATATGAGAGTGCATGGCCATACTACATGATATAGGAAAACATCTACGAGACATACAAAATTGTGTATTATGAACAACGAGGTATAACCGTGAATCACATTTTTATACATAACTTGTAATATATATCTTTACATAACAAAATTTTACTAGTGTCATTATTTATACCATACATCTAGTGGTTGGATTCTAGAAAGCTGTAAATGACACAGATCTAATCTGGTGGTTCTCCCTTGTTGTTTTTGAGTTCTTGAATCTTGTTCAGAAGACCCTTGATGACAAACTTGGATATTATCAATGATCATTTCCAGAGATGAATACTTTTACAAGCATCTGACTCATTAGGTTCCTCGGGGACTGGTTCACTTCCCAGTGGTCGCGGTATGATCCATAATGAGTTATCTAACTCTGCGAAGATATATTTATCAAAGGGATAGTCTGGTGGTGGTGTAGTTGACCTAACTGGTGATGAAGATCCTACTGATGAAGATGGAGATATTGTAACATTTCTCAATTTCAGGTCATTTTACGACTCTTATTATTCGTCCCTATTTATTTTGGTCCAACACGCGTTTACTTTTTAAATTAACTTTTAAGATAAATCACGTAGACTAGAAATAATCATCTAATGTAAACGGTCATCAAATAAATTAAGGTTTACATCAACCAAGTAATATATAATTATTAAGAAGATAATTATTAACTTTGCGTATTTTATTTTTATTGGTCACGTAAAAGGTTTACGTTTCGCAATGAAATACATTTGGACACACCCCGGAAATACCTAGACTTACCTAGATTCAAACCAATACCCACTTTTAAACCTTAAACACAAAATTAAATCAATTCTTATGTAAATAAGCCACTAGGGCCGGTTATGGGACCAAAACAACTAGGAAATCCTTAAAAACTTACACTAAGTACAATGTACATCTAGGTTTTAATTAATGTTTGTACAATATGTTCCTAGTTAGCTAATACACACTAGTTAAAGATCATTAGGGATCCTTCTTTCTCTTTGAAAACCCACGTCCCATACATATACACACCTAGAAATCTTCCTAATGATCTCCAAAGTAATAGTACATCTCTTGGTTAATTAAAACTAGTACTTAGTGTCCCTTAACTAACATTTACACATTAGATAATAACCAATGAGCCTCTCTTTTATCCTACATGATGCGGCTATTAGCAAACAACACACAAATCCATAAGATTTTCCCAATCTTGGCAAATCTTGTACATCATGCAAGTAATTAAGAGTAGTACTTAGTGGTTTATCAAGAAACCATGGGAGATTAACTAGAAAACCTTTAAACCGCCCTATATGGCTCGTTATTAGTTAGTTTAGGACCAAGGGGAGTTAACTAGCTCATTAGTCTATAAATACTCACTCACATTATCACTTGGACATTTCCTAAACTCCCAAACTCTCTCTCCAAGCTAAAATCTCTTCACTTACTCCTTTTGCATTCGGGTCTCTCATAACCGAAACCATTCGCACCCACAATTCATGCTAAGGATTCAAGGTAGCATTAAGTTCGCATATAAGAGTATTAAGAAGAGTGTACAAGCTAAGGATTGGGTATACAAGCTTTGAAGCTTAGGTTATTACACGTTTGGGTGTAAACGCGTTGGGTTGTCTTCCAAATCCACGAACCAAGAGTCTAGGACTATTGTAAAGAGTTGAATATAATAGAACTAATGGGATTGACAAACGATGTCAAGTTTTGATATCATCAGACATCAAGGTGTAACGGAATTACCACTTTATTATTTCATGGATAACTTTATCTTACATATCTTACATCATCAAAACTTTACGAGTGTTGACACTTATGCTACGTGTCTCGTGGTAGGATTCTAGATAAAAGTAATAAATGACAAGGATAGTAGCTTGGTGTTTGGGGTTTTTAAACTTATGAAGTGGGTTTCAGAAGATCCTTCATATATAACTGGTGGCGAACTTGAATATCCTCGAGAGTTGTTTCTAGGGTAGAAATCCTAAAGCGAACAAAAGCAATCTTGTCTCTTAGTAAGTAGGCTCCCCTGTGGCCCTGTTGTTTGCTTTTGAGCATTGATTTGCATAATGCCCTTTCTCTCCACAGGCATTACAAGTTACGGATACTGGTTGTAGGTTGTTTCCAGTGGTTGGTCTTTTGTTTCTGCAGTTCCTGGTCAGATGACCTACCCTGTTGCAAGTCTGACACTTGACAGTGCAAGGTCCTATGTGATGCAGGGTGCACCTTTCACACAAGGGACGATTTCCAGTATACCCATTGGTGGCAGCATAAGTCCTGAAGGTTTCTTGCCTTCTATTCTGTTGATGGTGATCATGGTTACGGTTGTTATTGTTGCGGTTATCTTGGTAGTTGTTGTTGTTGCGATTTTTGGGGTAGTTGTTGTTGTCGGTGGTGTTTCTTCTATCATCAAACTTTCGTTTATGATCATTGGCTTCTTGCGCATAATTGTGTTTTATTACCTGCTCCATCAACCTCTGGGTTATGGTAATGGCTTCCTCCAAAGTTTGAGGCTTCGAAGCAGTAACATTTCCTTCAATACTTCTGGGTAATCCCCCGATGAAGACTTCCATGAGTTTCTCAGAATTTGGCACCATGTTTGGGCATAAAACTGCCAATTCCTGGAATCTTCTAATATAAGTCTTGAGATCATTTCCTTTTACAACCAAGTTGTAAAATTCGTCTTCCATCTTTTTGATCTCAGTTCGGGGACAATACTTATTTGTTAAGAGTCTTTTCAATTCAGTCCAGGTGATCTTATTGGCTTGTTCTATTCCAATAGGTTGGGCGTATGCATTCCACCAGGACAAGGCATCATCGGTCAGGGTACCAGTAGCAAATGTCACTTTGTTTTCCTCGGCACAGTTGCTACGAGAAAATACCGATTCAGTCCGCTCAAACCAGCGAATGAGATCAACTGCTCCTTCCGTACCATTGAAGTAGAAAGGTTGACAGCTTATGAATTCTTTATAGTTTCCCCTTTTTGCTACAGGAGTTTCTCTTGGTCCAGTGTTCCTATTAGGATTGTTAGTATTTGCTATTTTAGCAGCTCAACAGCAACACTATTAGCAACTAGTTGCCGGATGGCAGCTTGAGTCATAGTTGGTGCTGCAGATGTTAATGTTCTCTTGGGAGGCATCTATCAAGACAACACAAGATAAGAATCCATAAAATGATATAGTCATATCACAAGTTAAGGTATAATGTAAAGACTTGTGATCATTCTTTGGTAATACATTGCAGGACATAATAGAGATAATGGAGTGAGTGATCCAATAGGAGGCTTAGTGTTTAAAGGTTTTAGAAAATCAGATGGTAAAAGAATCATAGTAATCTCGGATAAAGATATGAGTCATTATACTACAGGATATAAGATAGACAATCTTGACATACACAATTGGTATTATGAAACAACGAGGTATAACGGAATCACCATTTGTATAAATAACTTGTCTATATAATTTACAAAATTTTTTTTGACAATTGTCATTATTTATACCATACATCTAGTGGTTAGATTCTAGAAAGCTGTAAATGACATAGATCTAATCTGGTGGTTCTCCCTTGTTGTTTTTATGTTCTTGAATCTTGTTCAGAAGACCCTTGATGACAAACTTGGATATTCTTAATGATCATTTCCAGAGATGAATACTTTCACAAGCATCTGACTCATTAGGTTCCTCGGAGACTAGTTCACTTCCCAGTGGTCGCGGTATGATCCATAATGAGTTATCTAACTCTACAAAGATAGACTTATCAAAGGGATAGTCTGGTGGTGGTGTAGTTGACCTAACTGGTGATGAAGATCCTACTAATGAAAATGGAGATATTGGAATGGGTAATTCAACAGGAGTCTTAATGTCATTAGGTGGTGAAATCTCCTTGGGAGGAAAGAAATCTCGGGAATCAAAGATTGGTGATAGTGATAACACTGGAGATGGAGACACAACAGTTGGTGGAGCAATAGGAGCTTGAAGTGGAGGAATAGGTAATTCATTATTAGTAGCATCATATGCTTGCATGACTTCCATATACGGATCATCATGTAAAGGTGAGAAGACTAGTGTGGCCAAAAGATACTTAGTTAAATCATTTGAAGAGTCAGGAGATGTGTTTCCCGGTATGGCTGGGAAATAGTCTGGAACATTTGTAGAGGAAAAAGCATCCTCAATATTAGAATCGGATGGGACGATAATAAGGTGGTTGGATGAAGACATAACTGTGTAACAACCCAGTGTAAATAACATAAGTTATTTATATAATAGTATAGTAGTTATGTATCTTTACATACTATTCAGGAAATGCAGTGGCACGGAGGACTTTCTTGGCTAAAAGAAGAAAAGTAGTTATAGTTATGGTTTTAACCTTGTTCTCTATAACCATGGCGCTGATACCAATCTATAAAACCCCCCATTTTGATAAATATAGCAGCGAAAGCAAATTCTGTGGTATAAACTATCATAATTCAACAGTCCCTAACCATAGAAAATGACTCATAAAGAGACATTTTGGAAAAAGTTGTTATCATTCATTTATTCATCAGAGTTTTTACAAACAGAGATCCCAAAATCTACAGGAAAACATAAAGTTGAATGATAACTGTTTAGCCATCTTCAGTCCATGACACTCCGTGCCATAGTTTGCTCAATTACCTGAGATAAACATGCTAAAAAGGTCAACACAAAGGTTAAGTGAAATTCACAATTTTATGATAAATAGTGTGAATAACAAGTCATACATAGATGTGGTTACGTTGTTAAACACCCAAAATAGTGCTAATGCAAAGTGGTACAATTAATTATTAGAAACAAAATAATAAAGAATTATGCTACTAACTCATGCACACAAACTGACTTATATAAATAAAATCATAAAGATATATATAATGATAATGGCCCCCGATGTAGGTAAATGTCAAATACCTATGATATACAAATGATTGTGTTTTGTTACCTATCGCGGCAAACCCAACCACGGGATTCGTCAATCCTAATATGCCTATCCACAATATTTCGCGTTCACCTCTAAATGAATAATGGTCCAATGATATGGGTTCTTTGGGCATAAAAAGACTTAAGATCACAAGAAAATAATAATATTAAAGATAGCCTACATTTAGGAAAACACTTGTATTCATAGTTTATAGCATGTATCCCCCTCACGGGTTTATGAAAACATTCAAGAGATTTAAAAGTGAGGCTATGAACTCACCTTAACAGGGAAAATCTAATGATGGCAAAAGTATATCAAGTGAAAGTAACGGCTTTCGTCACGCAACCTGGTGTAATATGCCAAGTCTTAGTGTGATTGTTTAATTTTAAAAAAACATCTTAAAGTTTAATGTAATACTTTGATTTATTAATTTATTGAGATATAGTATCTCTGTTCGGGCTATCATAATACAGAGGTTATTGCATTATCGTTTTATCTTTGAGTGAGATAGGTCACTTTAAATCGCAAACCCATTCAAACTCGTCAACACGTATACTCAAATGAAACCCCACATTAAATTACCTAGTATCGTGATATGATAAGATTGTAAGTTCAACAAAAACTAGTCGATGATAAGTTACGTTAAATATATAACGTAATTGATTTATTAATTGCGTCGATCGATGATTACATAACGACAAATGTGTCAGTTTTAACAAAATCAGAGTCCTTTTTCATCTTCATATATATATTTATTATTTGTATTAAAAATATATATTTATATTTTTTAAGAATACAAAAAATGACAGTATATACCCTTGGTTTATAAACTTTTACAAGTTTAGTCCTTTATATAATAAGTATATATAATTTAAACCTTTAACTTTGAAACTTGGCAAAACAACCCCTTATAGTTATAACTTTGGAATAATGTCATTTTAAGCCCCTATAGTTATAAATTTTAGAAAGTTACGATATATACCCCTATGCATGAAAACATTTACAAATCAAGTCCAAAAAGCCATGCAAGCTTATTTTAAGATTCCAAATTATATTTTTTAGTTTATAGCTTATAGAATAAGCAAAAATTAAGATGTTCCAACGTAAAAAAAGTTTAGAAAAATGATTCTTTATTAGAAAAACAAAACGGTTGTTTTAAGGTTTTACCAAAAACACATGGGTTTGAGGATTCAGGCTTCAAAAAGAGTTACATATGTTCATAGGAGTATAATGGAACATCTACATACAAGATTATAAGCTTATAGAGCAAGAACTAAGCTTACATGAGCAAGAAATATGGTCGAGAATGGTTTTCGGGTTCGTACGCCTAGTAACGACTTTAAGGGTTCCTTTCTCTTGATTCTTGGCTTCTATTCTGAGCTTAGGGACTTCAGATGATCCTTCTGTCTGAGTTAAGAACTCCTTGTGTATATGAGAAATTTGATTATGAATGAAAAGTATGCATTGATACGGCTTATTTATAGGGTTAAACACCCTTGGTGCCTATGTTTTAAGCTATGAAAGGTGCAAGACTGTAGATAGATGACAAATGAAGTCTATAGGATTATGTTGTGAGCTAGAAATGATCTATGCAAGGTGTGGGGTGGGTTGGAGGGTATTCGTCTTACAAGAAGGTTTACATGATCGGAATATTAAACTATAGTGTCACAAGTCAAACCATGCTATTTGCCAATATTTTAAGAAAAATTTAAGAAACTTAATGGCAAAAATAAGTAAAAACCCAAAATTCAATATTAAAGGCAAAATAATAATAAAATTGGCAAATTATTTAAATTTTTTGTCTCATATGTGCCATGTCATCGTTGTTTGCGCCATGTCATCATTGAGGTGGCCGTAGAGTTTACTTATTTCATATTAAACCGGTCATAGTTAGCCCCATAATAATGTTATATATATCTATATAGAGCAGGGATCGATGAGAATAAAAAGTATAATGAGAAGTAATAATAAGGAATCAGCCACCCATTTATATAAGGAGAGAGATTTTAAAAGGAGATGCATTCATTTTGTAGATGCTTCTAAAATGTGTGGTTGTTAGTTTCTTCTTATCATATCTCATTTTATGTTTTCTTCTTATTTGATCCGAACTATATATAGTATATATATATAATATATATATATATGTATATATATATATATATATATATATATATATATATATATATATATATATATAGGGTGGGGTTATAATAAAAAAAGTGTTATAATAAAAAGGGTAGGAGAAGATCTCAACCATTGGATCAAAAAAAATCTAGATCAAAAAGGGCGGTGGCTATTTTGTAAATACTAGAAACATCAGGGGCAATTGTATAACAATGATACTACCTATCCTCATCCTCAAACACCAAGAAAGCCCAGTCATTCTTCATTTCACCTCTAAAAAACACATACATCGGCACACACTAACCCTAACCCTTTCATTCCAAAAACCTAATGACAATTTTATAATTCATAACGACGCATACCAACGCATCTTATAATCATTGAGGAATCGTTAGTGCATCGTTGTCTTAATGATTCTGAGGACGAATTTACCGCCTCTTAAACGCCATGGTGAGTTGATTTAAGAACCCTAATGTTTTTACTACATCAATTTGATAATTTTGTTTTTTTTATTAATTTAAGTTTGTTATTTTCAGTATGATGTAGTAGGTTATCAGATATGATGAAGATTGTTTGTATGTATACATCTAAAATTGATGCAATTGATTTTTGAAATTTGATGTAGTAGGTGTCCAGTTGTCGCATTTATGGCTAAATTAGGGTACTCGTAGGTATTATAATGTGCAAAAATGTTTTTGTCTGCTTGGATGTATCTAAAATGCACTTGGTTCTGAACGATGATGCAATATGTGTCCAGTTGTCGCGTCTAAGGTTAAATTAGGTTACGCGTAGGTTTCATTATGTGTCGAAATGTGTTTGTTAGCTTGGATGTATGAACGTTGCACTTGGCTATGAACAATAATGCAGTAGGGGTTCAGTTTTCGTGTATATGGCTGAATTAGGGTACACGTAGCCTGTATGATATGTGAAAATATGTTTTCCTACTCAGTTGTATGTATGAACGATGCACTTGGTTATGAACTATAATGCAGTAGGTGTTCAGTTGTCGCGTATATGGCTGAATTAAGGTACGCGTAGTCTGTATGATGTGTGTAAATATGTCTTTCTACTTGGTTGTATGTATGACGCAATTGGTTTTGAACTGTGATGAGGTAGTTGTTCACTTATCGCATGTAGGGCCGAATTAGGTTCGCGGAGGTGGCATTATGAGCCAAAATTTGTTTGTTTGCTTTGTTGTATTAATGATGTAGTTGGTGTTAAACTGATGCAGTAGATGCTTACTTATCACATATAAGCCTGAATTAGGCTACTTGTAGGTTGTATTATGTGCAGAAACATGTTTGTGTGCTTTGTTGTATAAATGATGCACCTTATTTTGAAATGTTCTTTGTTTGTTTGCTTTTTTGTATAACGATGCACCCAATTTTGAAAAATAGTGCACTAGTTGTGCATCTTTTTGCGTATAAGCTTAACCATATCATTTTTGCTCACCGATCTATTTGGGATTTTCAGACTGGGGCCCCGCGGGTGGGGTACGTTTACCAAAAATCATATGTAGAGTTTTTCTGCTCAGCTGAAAAGTTAAACGCTTTTGTGGAGAAAACCAAGGCATACACGTTACTCACATACATTGCCGTCAATAAAGAAGGAAATTTGCTTTCCAATGTGGGGAAGAGTGATATGAATGCAGTTGCATGGGGAGTATTCTCAACCAAGGAAATCTTTTAACCAACTGTTGATGATCCTACAAGGTTCGTGATATGGAAGGATGAGGCGTTTAAAATCTGGTCAAGAGGATGGGCACAATTATATCCCGAGGATGATTCTTCCAGAACACTTCTCCAAGAGGTTTGTATTTTGCTCTCTTTTCTTGCCATTTGTTTCCAGCACACTCACCAGTCTAGTATCGGATAGAACTGAATCTTAGAATTTGAAATTAATGTGATTGTATTAATGTGATGTGTGTGTGTGTTTGGTGAAGTGATTGTTTGCCGTTTTGTTTGATTTGATATGTAAGGGTGTGTGTTTTTGCTGGTTAGGAACTGATATGATTGTTTGATTTGAAAGCTGTAGAGAAATGATGATTATTTATGTTTATGTAGCCGTGTGGATAATGTGATGTGTGTTCGGTGAGGTGAAGCTACTTATTCATCCAATTAACAACAAATCCGCCAAAAAAAATCATGAGATAGCAGCAGTTAACACAGGTATTCTATCAAACTGCAACTATATGAAAATTGATGAAATAAAACGAGTAGAAACTTACCTAAGTACTTTGGGATAGCAGTAATGCAGCAAGTGGATTAATTTTAATGTGGTAGAAGGCTTTGACAATGGTGATAATCGCTACTGCGTACACTGAAATCGAACCAGCATTTGCTAATATCGTAATAAGTGCATGCTCTTTCATATTAAAAGGCCCTAGATTTAATGAAAAATGACCATCTTATTTGTTTTGTGGGTAGACTTGCTTCCATCATTCTTCCAACCGGAAGAATGACAATTTAGGCTATAACTAAGGATACATATAGTGTGTTTTGGCGATAACCAAAAAATTGGTTCATGAAAGCAAGATCACAACAGGAAATGATCCCTAAGAACCAGGTCCGAAAAGTCAAGCAAGGTAGTGTTGGATCATCAGTTGTGGCGAAAGTGAGTCTAACTTGCTTAATTAGACAATCATTTTCCTCCTTTGTCACAATAACAGAAACTTTATATTAGCAGCATCACAAAGTTTAAATAAAAAGAATAAAGATTTAAACATGTTAAAAGAAAACTTAAGCTATATGGATGTGCCAGAAAGCTTAATCACCCATATCAGGAGTGGAGTTTTGGGCATCACTTTCTGGAAGGCCCATAATTAGCTTGAGATACGTAATACTACAAGTGTTTGGACTTCGGACATATGAAGCTTTTATAGTTTTTGCAGAAGTGAGTGGGCTAGAATTTTATCTTGGTTTTACCTCAAGCTGCTGTGTTAGCGTTGAGCGTTGATTCTTTTTTATGCATCGCGACACATATAAGGACTGAAGGTGATGGAAACTTCTTTGTTGTCTTGTCTTGTTAACTGATATAAGCTGCTGTGTTAGCGTTGAGCGTTGATTCTTTTTTAATAGATATAATATGAGTAGATGTGCATTGCATGTACTTTCAAAGGTGTGAAACCGGTGTATAATGTTGTAAGGACAGGCATATGTGAGAGCATAGATAAAACAAGAAGCATGAATGTGAGTAGGTGGTACGTAGAGGTATGCATCAGCTGTCATTATTCTTTAAGAAAAATTTATGTGCGGAATTTTTTTATATCAATCTGTTGTTTGTGTCAACTAGTAAATGTAATACTTTTTGTCATCAGTCAATCAGGCCAATGGTGTTGATTGGATCATCAAGAGCTGGACAGACATTCACTAAAGATGTCGTTGTTGAAGCTATGGCGTCTTTTCGTATAAGCCATTTGAAATTAGCAGATGGGGTTGGCCTGGGGTAATATGGCTTTACAACACTGTATTCTACATCCCACTTGATCTCATCAAGTTCTTCATCAGATATGCTATAAGTGGTAGAGCGTGGGATCTGGTCTTTGATCAACTGGTGGGTAAAATGCTAACTGTTTGATACAATTCCCTAGTAGTTAGGTACTTGAAATATATTCTTGTTTCCCGGAGGTTGCTTTCACCAGGAAAAAGAACTTTGGGAAGGAAGACCGTGAGCTTAACTGGGCTCAAGCACAAAGGACACTACACGGACTGGACCTACCAGAAGTGCAGTATGTTGAATGCAACAACCACAATGAACTTAATCAAATGGCTGAAGATGCAAAACGCCAAGCAGAGATGACAAGGTACACTTATGTTCTTTTCACTCTATATACCAATAGTTTAGACGAAAAAAATGTATATATAACCTTCTACCTTTACATGATCCCTAGTTCCCTACGTGGACTATTTGGACATTTCTAGTCATGAGTATGAAAAAGTGTTTCATTGCTTGAACGAGAATGGTGGTCCAGTTTTTGAGTATTAACTTGACGAAAACAAGTACTAAAGTATTTCATATTGTGTTAAACTGAATTCAACTAAGCTAGGATCATCATTATAATTGCTTATGATCATAGATTTCCTTGTGGACGTTATTTAAGGTTTTATAACAGTACTAATCGCAAACACCTCCTTAAGAACTATGATACATATTTCTTAGCGTTATGATTGATGAACTTTTCTAAATTATGTGAAACGACCCGCTTAATCACCAGGATAGCTGCGAAGCTTATAAAACGACACCTAAATGAGGGCTTATTTTATACGACAACTACGATGAATGCTAAAGGAATTTTAAAATTCTCAACATATAACTCGCTGAATATTTTGTGTGGTTTTTTTATGTGATTTTATTGACACATGTTAAATATAAGTACCAGACTCTTTTCGATTCTAAACTATTAAACAAGCTAAAAAAACCCAGATTAGACAAGTTTGCATGATTGATTAAAGTTTGTGCTAAGAACTGTGAGAAATGAAAGCAGCACTGCAACCATGATAAGGATGTAAGGTTTCGAGTGCCAATTGCTGCAGATATCTCTTTAATAAGCTGACTTAATAGGCTGTTTAAGATCTAGAATTTTATAAGAACAAAGGATATTGTTAAATGAAAACTTTACTCATTTTTACTTAGGCTAACAGAAGATTATTTCTCAAATGTGCTTATCAACAGCTGTGGCTGATCTGAAAGATAAGCCATTAACGTATGCTTAAATGTCAATATGCTAGTATTAGGTACGCCTTATGTGACCTTCCTTTAATTGGTGTCAATATCTAGTAACAGAAAATACTTAATAGATTATGGTTTTTGAAACCATGTTTTTAAAAGTTAAAGTAGATTAAGTCATGGACTAGTTTAAGCTTCGATATCTCTAAGTTATAGAGAGCTGTGATGCTTTTGCTTTATACACGAGAGCTCTTATGAATTCCTTACTCACTAACAACTTAAAGTCTTGCCTATAGAGCTTTTTGTCAAATTTATTGATAAGAGAATAACTTGTAAAGATGTGATTTTTATCATAAAAACTTAGTAATTTACGCATTAACGTGAAAGGAAAATTGACAATTGTTTAAATGTAGAGAAAATTACGACATTTTCTTGTCAATAATTTACAATGTAAGCTAGATTATTTCAATAAAACCTCTAAAAGACTATTAATTTCTTGAAAGTATAAAATTATAGATAAGATTAAGGATCCCTTGTGTATCGTGGAGAGGAGGTTTGATGATGGCTCTATTTGTTTTAGTCTATCAGCATGAACGCCTATATAGGCGCCTCAGACAAAGGTTGTATAGATCCCTTCCTTACAAATCATTGGGGCCGCCTTGATTTCCTTCTTATATCATTGGAGTAGACCTCATATTTTCAAACTGTAGGTCATCAGATGCGACTCAACACGGATGCTCCAGTGTATGCATTGTCCGTGAGTTTTTGTAGTGTACTCTTACCTTTCAATAGCCGTTGTTTTTACGGGATGGAGAAGTACGCTGTCTATGTGGCAGAAGAAATCCTGATCATTCTGCATCATTAGTGCTTCCATTGCTTCATGCCAGTATAAAGTGGTAAATTGACCTTAATGATGGTAAGTTTTTGACATTGTACCGAGCTGTGAACTGATGAGAGTTTGTTGCTGCAAGAGTGTAAATTCTTTTTATAGCCGAAGTGTCATTTTTTGGCCACGTCAATTGGTGAAGATAATGGCCGCTCTTTGTATTTTGGACGCGCGTGGATTGAACTTGAGTTTTATAATGTATAAACAAGGGTCCAAGTGGGTCGGTGTTTTGTGGGATTTAGGGCGTCCGTGGTAGTTGTGGGGATAGTTGAGTTGTGTTGCCGTTGTTTATATAAGAATTTGAATCGGGTGCGATCATACATTGTATAACAAAAGTTATAAAAGTTATCGTAAGTGAAGGGTTTGTTTCAGGGATCTTTTTGTTATCTTTGAGGGTGGACGGGATTTCGGTTATTTTGTTATATTATTTGTCCTTGTTGTGGGACCCATTTTCGACTCTATTTAGCTTGGACTAAAAGTTGAAAATTTTTGACTTTAGATATAGCTTGCCGCAACCGCCGAGATGCTTTTTTGCTTAGTTTGACTGCAATTCAGTTCCCATCGGTGTTCGAGTTTATGTGTTTTTATATACACCGTTTTCTATGGGGATTTTTTTGGGCTTTATGCCGTACCTACGCACAATGAAGAAAATGACAAAACAAGCAATTTTTATACATGCCTTTTTTTTGCACTAGATTATCTGTCTGTATTTAGGGGTGCGTTTTTGTTTTTAAAATGTTTTATGTGTTCTTCACGACAATATCATTTCACTCTATTTGGTTATTGTATTGATCCAAGAAATATGCTTGTAATGGTTTCTCTATAATGTAGAGAACATCCCTCATGAAAACATGGAGATGTGTATTTCTACAGTTAATTTACTGAGTTTTTTGAGTCCTTTACGGTTTTTGATGTATAATGGTTTATGATATATTTTGTGTAATTTTTTGAGTTTTGGGTTATATATCCGTGGGTAGTTTTGTTGGGGAAGCGCTAAGAATAAGTTTGATGGTAGTTCCGGGAGTTATGCTGTCTTTTAAATGTTTATGTAGCGTGTAGTATTTAAACACTTTACGCGTAACACCAATAAAATTATAAAAAATTGAACAAAGATTAATTATAGTACCTCTAAATCAGATTTTACTTTTTAGATACCCTTTTTCTTTGTATTGCTAAAACTTTTAGAATTGTTGATGCCCGTTTAACAATAACACCAACAGGCAATGTAAAGATCAAAGCCAAGCCAATTGCTAAGATGACTCCCCAGTAAGGAAGCTGCAACTGTCTCCCAAATCCTTCGCATGTAAGCAAAGAAAGGCCTATCACCAATATTAGCAGACAATGAAACCACCATTGCGGGACAGGGTCATAGTTTTTCTTCATCAACCTTGTATGTACATCCCCAATATTTTTACTTATCGATGCCTTAGTTTGTTCCAAGATTGTGCTGTAAATAACAGAAATAGAAAATCAAAATTCGTATTAAATTCTGTGAAACGTAAAAGATAGTTTGTAAGTGGTACATGATTAATTAAGTACCTCCCGTGGAAGAGAAGCACATGAGATACGGTGGCAGCTAATGTTGCAAAACTTAGACCATAGGCAATAACAAATAAGATACTAAGGTTGACTTTTCCATATTCATCATATCCTTCTTGATTGAAAGAGAAAGTAGTTTGGTTTAATACTTTTGAGACGTTGTACTTTGATCCATCAGCATTGTATGTCTTGAAAGCATACATTGGGAATCGCCTGGCTTCATACCAATTGTTCCAATAAGACAACGGAACCATTATGTAAAATATTATGACATAGCCAACCAACATATTCACCATAGCGAATCCAGGTGTTGCTAATGGGCTTCCTAAGAAAGAAGCAACAGTTGCCCAATCAAGGCCGAAAGCTCCAATACCATATCCTTTAAGACCAGAACCAATTTGTTGAGCTTTGAAAGAATCCTTCCATATCCAGCATACAAAAGAGAGAGCCGTGATGGATTGAAATAAATAGTTTGGAACAACATAGTAAGAAAAGCTGGTTATGAGCACAATCATGAAGAACTGAAGCCTTGTTAGCCCTCCCTTTTGCCGCTTTTCTTCCTCATGCAATGCCCTTCAAGCGTAGATAATTTAATTCGTGTTCAACCTTTGATATTAAGACCGAGGATGAGAGAGAGAGAGAGAGTGAGAGAGATGAACCTGAAGAGGGAAACTTGAACCAAAGTCGCAGGCCACCACATATATGGCGAGTCAACTAAAAATTTTCTGAAAAGACCAGCCCATCCAAATCCAAGAAGCTACTTATTCACCCAATCAACAACAAATCCGCCAGAAAAAAATCATGAGATAGTTTGGGATAAAACTGCAACTATATGAAAATTGATGAAATAAAACGAGTAGAAACTTACCTGAGTACTTTGGGATAGCAGTAATGCAGCAAGTGGATTAATTTTAATGTGGTAGAAGGCTTTGACAATGGTGATAATCGCTACTGCGTACACTGAACTCGAACCAGCATTTGCTAATATCGTAATAAGTGCATGCTCTTTCATATTAAAAGGCCCTGGATTCAATGAAAATGACCATCTTATTCCTGGTAATCTTATTTCTTTTGTGGGTAGACTTGCTTCCATCATTCTTCCAACCGGAAGAACGACAATTTGGGCTATAACTGAGGATACATATAGTGCGTTTTGGCGATAACCAAAAAATTGGTTCATGAAAGCAAGAACACAACAGGAAATGATCCCTAAGAACCAGGTCCGAAAAGTCAAGCAAGGTAGTGTTGGATCATCAGTTGTGGGGACAGTAAGTCTAACTTGCTCAATTGGACAATCATTTACCTCTTCTGTCACAATAACAGAAACTTTATATTAGCAGCATCACAAAGTTTAAATAAAAAGAATAAAGATTTAAACATGCTAAAGAAAACTTAAACTATATGGACGTGCCAGAAAGCTTAATTACCCGTATCAGGAGTGGAGTTTTGGGCATCACTTTCTGGAAGGCCCATATTGAACTTGAGATACGTAATACTACAAGTGTTTGGACTTCGGACGTATGAAGCTTTTATAGTTTCTGCAGAAGTGAGTGGGCTAGAATTTTATCTTGGTAAACCTCAAGCTGCTGTGTTAGCGTTGAGCGGTGATTCTTTTTTATGCATCGAGACGCATATAAGGACTGAAGGTGATGGAAACTTCTTTGTTGTCTTGTCTTGTTAACTGATATAAGGTAAAAACATATTTAATAGATATAATATGGGTGGATGTACATTGCAGGTACTTTCAAAGGTGTAAAACCAGTATATAACGTAGTAAGGACAGGCATATGTGAGAGCACAGATAAAACAAGAAGCATGAATGTGAGTAGGTGCTACGTAGAGGTATGCATCAGCTTTCATTGTCTTCTAAGGTAAATTTATGTGTGGAATGTTTTTTATATCAATCTGTTTGTGTCAACTAGTACCGGAACCGTTCCTTATCAGTTTTGTGTTACCTTTCAGAAACGCTTATTACTTGAACTTAAAAAAGAGTGACCACATTAATGGATTTTCTCTCATGTAATATCTTATAATTTCTTTTTACTTCTTCTCGAATAATAAAGTTTTACGGCACTTTTTTTAGCTATGACAAAACTTTCTATTACCGTTATGTTATACGTGGGTTGATTGGTTTGCAAACACACAATTGACAGCGATATGACATGGCACGACAGTTATTTACAGGGAATTCATATATGTTTTTTCTTTAATCAAATTTGTGAGTCAAATACGCCGTTAAACTAACTTAAATGGTTATATTTATGCAGCATCGTATAATTAGCTCGTAAACAAATCGATTTAAATACTTTAAGAAACAATAAGGAAAGAAAATGATGAATAGAAATAAATAAACATTAACGAAATTTTGGGCAAGTAACCGAAAAGGTTGGCATACAAGGCTACATCATCAATTATTTAATGAAGAATCCTATTTGAAATTATGCATCTCATAACAGCAACTGCTGCCGGATTTAGATAGCAATTGTTGCATATATTGTTTTAATAAAGTATTGGAATCTTTACATGGTTAGGAAGATTTCGCCGTTTGTAGTTTGCTATCATTTTCTTTACATCATAGCCTTGTCATCGCATAATACTGTTAAAGTACGGCACATCTATAAATAGATAGTTTATTACTTTGACAAACCTTCTTTGTGTTGTCATTCTAAGTTAACTAAACATCTTGTATAATGATAATATGACTTGTTCTTTAGCAAAAGTCTGACTCGTGTATTCCTTATTATACAAATGAGCGTTTGATTATGTTCACTTGTGGTAATTCTGTACACATTGACTTGTTTGCAATCAAGATTGTATAATAAAAGAACGCGCCGATCAATAGACTTGAGGACATCCATCAACCTTAATACCAGGAGCAGTCGGGCAACCCACTAGGGGACAGTGATCATCTATTTCCATACCCCACCATTTTGGTCCATTGATATCCCTAATCTGTAGCGTGAAGTAGCAAAGGATTGCCATGAATGCAACCCCTGCATCAAGTCCAGCTGATAGGATATAATTGTGCCTTGCCCACCAACCCTTGAACTTCTTATAGACCACAAAGTTAAAGAAAATTCCGACAGCAAACCACATATTGTAGTTTACAGCTCGAGCTGGTGGCATCCCCCCTGGACCTGAAATCAAAATCGGCATGTTTATGAGCCTAATCCATTTTCTATTAGGAAACTTGCGAGAAAGAAACCAAACTGGAACTGGTGCAAGAATTCCCAATAGAAAGAAGTAATTCATTTTGGAGTATAGCCCCAGATTTCCAAACATTCGTTGAGGTCCAACCACTCCCCATATGATGGATGCGTTGTAGAAAACATCATCTCCAGGGCAAGTCCATGGGCTTCCTTCAGGCAAGTTAATCGGGTCACATATGTACTCCACTGTTGTGAGGAGCCACCACGATGTTGCAAAGTAGATGGAGGAAGCAACTATCGTCCCTACTAACTTTATTAAGCACCAAAGTCAAGTATTAGTCATTTTATAATGGTTACATGACTAAGGTATACAATTAGAGAATGATTTACCTGCACAACAAACATGGACTTGGGTGGGATTTTCATATAATGGCCTAGCTTAAAATCTTGGAGGAACATAATGGCTTGTGACATGCTTATGTAGCCATAAGTTTTGAAGGCCACATTTGCAAGTGGCTTCCCGGGGTACATATAACCAATAATCAACTCTGTAATCACATTTAGTCCTGGTTGCTGTAAGAAAATTTACTTTTAGGATACGACAGAAGCATAAGAATATTCGTATAATGACTATGACATAGTACCTGGTTTGTTGTAGCTGTGATAACACCTATAGGCAGTGTGAAGACCAAAGCCAAACCAATTCCCAAAAGGACCCCCCAGTAAGGAAGTTGTAATTGTCCTCCAAAACCCTCGCAAGTTAGTAAAGCAAGTCCTACAACCAATATAAGTATAGAATAGAACCACCACTGTGGGACTGGATCATAGTTTTTCTTCATTATCCTAGTATGGACATCCCCAAACTTGTCTTTGAATGATGCTGTCGTCTGCTCCCAAATCGTTCTGTAAAATGGCCAAAAAAAAAACAATATACAGTTACCTACTATAAACCCGTATTATTATTTTAATGTCTAAGGGTACATACCTTCCATGAAAGAGTGCAACATGAGAGAGTGTTGCAGCCAATGTGGCGAAACTTAGACCGTAGGCAAATGTAAAGAAGATGCTAAGATTGATTTTGCTATAATCACTATAGCCTTGTTGGTCAAATGAAAAGGTTGCAGAATCTAAGACTCTTGAAACGTTGTACCTCCCTCCATATGCATCAAACACATGAGAAGAGTAAATTGGGAAACGCTTTGCTTCATACCAGTTATTCCAGTAAGCAATAGGAATCACTATGTAGACAACTATTATATAACCAGCCAAAATGTTCATGATGGCGAATCCCGGGGTAGCTAAGGGACTTCCAAGAAAAGAAGATACAGTCGCCCAATCAAGCCCAAGTGCTCCAACTCCAAGTCCACGCAGACCAGAACCAATTTGTTGAGCTGTCACCGAGTCCTTCCATATCCAGCAAACAAATGAGATTGCGGTTATGGATTGAAATAGATAATTGGGAACAATGTAGTATGCAAAGCTCGATATGAGGACTATGAGGAAGAACTGCAGCCTTGATAGCCCTCTTTTTGGTCTCTTCTCGACATCATGCAATGCCCTGAAGAGCGAGACTTGAACCAGATTGGCAGGCCACCACATATAAGGCGAATCAACTAAAAACTTTCGAAACAGGCCAGCCCATCCATATCCAAGCATCTGCACATTAACATCAGTAAAGCTATCAATCATTTTGACAATCGTGTTATATATAACAAGTACAAAGGATGGAAAATGAAGAATAACCTGAGTAGTTTGTGTAAGCAACATGGCGGCAAATGGATTGAGATTACGGTGATAGAAGGCCTTGACTATGGTGATGATTGAGACTGCATAAACAGAATTAGAACCTGAATTTGCAAATATGGTGATGAGAACATGCTCCTTTAAGTTGAAGGGTCCTGGGTTGAGTGAGAAAGACCATCTTGTTTTAAGAACACGGATTGGTTTTGTGGGTAGAGTTGCTGCCATCAACTTCCCGAGTGGAAGTACAACAATTTGAGCAGAAACTGATGATATGTATAGTGGATTCTGGCGATAACCGAAGAACTGGTTCAAGAAAGCTAGAATGCTACATGAGATTATCCCTAGAAACCATGTCCTGAATGTCAAACAAGGCAGTGTTGGATCATCTGTGATTGGGACGGTGAGTCTCACTTGCTCAATTGGAGAATCATTCACCTCCNNGCAATCATTGGGGAATGATTGCGTGGACACAATCAAGGGTTGTGATGGAAGCACAAATATGATAGAAGGCCAAGATTGAAGCTACTTTTTCTCTCACATAAGAAAACCAAGCTAAGGGTCTAGGTCCTTCTATCCGACCTATAAATAGAGGGTTTAACCCCTGTAGTAAAGAGAGTTTTTTTAGAGTTGTTCTAATATTTTTTTAGTATCTTTTTAATGTATTTTATTTAAGTTTTTAAAGTTATTCTGTATTGCAAATTCCTTGTAAAAGTTTAAGTTTTTAATGAAAAGTTTGAGGTATTGTTTTTAAGATTATGTGTTTGATCATTTAATATAACTTGTTAAGCTTTTTAAGCTATGATGCAGCTTATTGATCTGACCTTAAAGCTTCACTAAGCTTTTAGCTTCTTAAAGCTTCACTAAGCTTTTAGCTTCTTAATCTAAAAAAATACCAAAAATCACAAAAAAAGCTCAAATAGATGATAAGCTTATAATGGAAGAGCTTATGGGTTTTACTAGCTTGTTAGAGCTTGTAGAATAGCTCTTTTGAGCACTTGTTTGCCCTGTTTAAGCAAGGGTATTTGTATGTTTTTATTTTTCCACTTATAGCTTATTTACTATTCAACTGCTTATTTGTGCTTATTGTCTGCTTATATTTGCTTATTTGTGTTTGTTTATGTTATTTGATGCTTATGAATGCCTGCTTATAGTT
>BQNB010018050.1:38768-68905 GCA_026074375.1 Tanacetum coccineum
ATGATCGGTTCTCTATTTGATCTCGTGTCAACATTCAGCTCCTCCATATATTTTTTCATTTGTTGAAATATATTTTGGCCTTGTTTCATCATTTAATCCAACCCACTTCTTTGTTCCTGAAAATCTTGATATATATCAGACGGTACTTCATATAATTATAACGAACAAGTTATGGATTTTACAAGTTATATATATAATTAACTTTATAAAAACAATTTTATAAACTGTGATGAACAGTAAAGTTACTGTTCATCGGAGGTAAAAACGGAGTCGAAACGATAAAGATATGAAGTTTTAAAACTCGCGCGCATTATTTTTATTTTTATTCAATCTTTTATAAAACAATTAAATTAATAATGACATATCATTATTAAATCATACATTTTTACAAATGATGCGTTAGTAAATAAAAATAATATTTTCTTTACGAGTACAAGTATATATACTTTAATTTAACGAAGCACGGGTTAATAATTAATTTAAACTTTTAAAGAATTAATAAAAACTATTAGGTGGTGGTGTAACTATACGACATGTGATGTTTTAATTATTTGAAATACATTATACTCATACGGCCTATAATTAATTAGGTTGCATTTAAATTGCCGAGGCGATTCACTTACTTGATTTAGATAATCAATCATTCACTTACGGTGAGTTCATAGCCCCGCTTTTATACAATTATATTGTTTTACAACTTTGGGGTGAGAAACATGCATTGTTTTACATTTGGACGCAAGTACTCTTTTAAACATATTACGAGTTGGCCTAAGTAGCTAAACCCACTATTGCCCACTATCATGAACTGTCAATTGCTAGTTAGCGAGCGCGAATGTTATGAATAGATCTATTTGGGATTGACATCCCCGTTCGGGTGAGTAGCGCTCATCAGTTTCGACTGTACTGAAACAACGAACGTATACATGTCGGAACAATTTGGATGTTGCGGGTTGAACATCTACATGGGCACATTTAGTGCATTAAATTGCATACATATATGTCGAGCTTCGGTGTCATGAGCTTAGTGCACTTCGTAATTACTTTTAAGATATTGTATGTGTTACATGTCTTACATCGGAAATCTTGTGGTCCTATTTTATACATTTACTAAACCTGTGAATTCACCAACTTTATGTTGACGTTTTAAAGCATGTTTTTCTCAGGTCAATAAGGTACGAGAAACAAGGATACATTGGTGGTCACCATTTTGGAGTCATTACTATAAAGATTTGGATGCATTACATTTTGGGAATATTTGTTATGTCTTAAAATCTTTACTTTTCATGGATGAACTATTTAAGCTTCGGGCTATTGTAACAAACAAGTCTATTTAATCCAATGTATCAATTTTAAACGACTCATATAGAGGTCGTTCTCATATCTCATGCTGTTGATCTATGAAGTAACACTCGCCAACCCATATTTCCGCTGCGACCCATTTTGGGGGTGTTACAGTGGCTCTCGTTCCTTCCTGCTCAAGGCGTCGGCGACAACATTTGCTTTCCCTGGGTGATAACGAATCTCGCAATCATAATCACTAAGCAATTCTAACCAACAACGCTGCCTCATATTCAGCTCCTTTTGATTAAGAATGTGTTGTAGACTCTTGTGATCCGTGAATACCGTACACTTGGTTCTGTACAAATAGTGTCTCTAGAGTTTCAGAGAAAACACTACTGCTCTAAGTTCCAAATCATGAGTCATATAGTTTTTCTCATGAATCTTCAGCTGGCGTGATGCATAAGCAATCACCTTTTCCCTTTGCATTAACACGGCGCCCAAACCTTTGATCGAAGCATCGCAATATACGATAAAATCTTCGCTTCCTTCAGGTAAAGCCAGAATTGGTGCACTACACAACTTCTGCTTCAATAGTTGGAACGCTGTTTCTTGTTTGTCGCCCCAAACAAACTTGACCTTCTTTTGAGTAAGCTTGGTCATTGGTTTGGCGATCTTCGAAAATCCTTCGATAAATCTTCGATAATACCCAGCAAGACCTAAAAATTGACGAATCTCCGTTGGTGACTTAAAAGATGCCCAATCTTTAATGGATTCGATCTTGGCAGGGTCCACGTGAATACCCTGGCTATCAATTACGTGACCGAGGCACTGTACTTTAGGAATCCAAAAGTCACACTTGGAAAATTTGGCATACAACTCCTCTTTCTTAAGCAGCTCTAAGATTAACTTAAGGTGCTCTTCGTGTTCTCGCTTGTTCCTTGAATATATCAGAATATCATCAATAAAGACAATTACGAATTTATCCAGATATGGTTTGCACACTTGATTCATGAGATCCATGAATACGGCAGGTGCATTTGTCAAACCAAATGGTATAACTTGAAATTCATAATGGCCATAACGAGTTCTGAAAGCGGTCTTTGGAATGTCTTCTTCTCAAACCCTCAGTTGGTGATAACCTGACCTTAGGTCGATCTTCAAGTAGAAACTCGACCCTTAAAGCTGATCAAATAAATCATTAATTCTTGGGAACGGATAATGGTTCTTCACCGTTAGTTTATTCAATTCCCGGTAATCAATGCATATTCGAAACGATCCGTCCTTCTTCTTGACAAACAAGACCGGAGCTCCCCAGGGTGAGGAACTAGGTCTTAGAAAGCCTTTGTCAGATAGTTCTTTCAGCTGCTCTGACAACTCTTTCATTTCAGATGGCGCTAATCGATAAGGCGCCCGTGCTACAGGTGCAGCACCAGGTACCAAATCGATTTGAAATTCCACCTGTCGGGTAGGAGGAAGACCCGGTAAGTCTTTAGGAAATACTTTGGGAAAGTCTCGAACAATGGGTACATCCTCAAGTCGCTTTTCCTACGACTTGTCTTCCGCCTTCTTTGGGGTAACATGTGCCAAAAAGACTTAACATCCTTTTAGCAAATATTTCTGAGTTTTGGTGCACGAGATGATGTCTCGTTTCCCTGGTTACTCCCGTCACCGCGAACGATTAGAGTTTCATTTCCCCAGGGGATGCGAACAATCTTCTCCGCACAAACAATGATCGCTTGGTACTTCGCCAACCAATCCATACCAATTATAGCGTCAAAACTACCAAGTTCTACGGGCATTAAGTCTATGTTGAATGGGTGGTTCAGGAAATTTAATGTACAACCCCTAAGGATAGTGTTCAACCCAATTATTCTCCCGTCGGCTAGTTCAACGTCATAATAGTGATCTAAGGTAGATGGCGTGATATCAATTTGGGAGCTAAATGCAGTAGACACAAAGCTTCTATCGGCACCAGTATCAAATAAGACAGAAGCATAGCGGTTGTTTAGAAGGAACGTACCCGTCACGACGTTTGAGTCTGGGTCAGTCCCTGCACGGCCTACCGCATACACCTTCGCTGGAGCATTGCCATTTCCACCTTGGTTACCATGATTGTTGTTGTTCTTTAGCTTTGGACACTCCCTCTTGAAATGCCCTTGGGCTCCACACTCAAAACAAGTAGGTCTCTGACCCGACCCGGTGCCCCTCTGATTGTTAGCATTGTTGGCATTTATCCTACTCCTATAGTCACAGGCAAAATGGCCAACTTTGTTGCATTTGTGGCATTTTAGAGCACATGGACCATCATGGTGATAATTGCATTTAGTGCATAGAGGTTTAGATCCCTCGTATGGCGTTGCAGTGTAGGCCCGACCAGTGTTCTGCCTCTTATTCTGTTGTTGTTGGTTCTGAGTGTTCCTTGAGGTGTCCTTAATCTTTCTTTTACTCTCTGTCTGGCGTTTAGTAAAAGTGCGGATTTTCTTATCCATTAGCTCGGTTTCAATTTCAACTACATCGTGCATTGTCTTTGGTTTAGACCCCACTACACTCCCATAAATCATGTCAGGAAGGCCACTGACATATTTTCAATTTTATCAGATTCTTCGGGAAACATCCTCTCGCACAACAAAGCCAATTCCTGAAAGCGCTCGGTATAACTTGTCAAGTCAGTACCCTTCACCTTCAGATCCCAAATTTCCATTTTCAGTTTCTTGATTTCATTTTGAGGACAGTACTTGTCAGTCATCATTTTCATGAGTGTTTTCCAAGGCATACCGTAAGCGGCATCATGACCAACTGTCTTGACATGAGTGTTCCACCATGTTAAAGCAACTGAATGGAGAGTGCATGTAGCAAACTTGACTTGATTTTCAACTGTATAGTTACTGATATGGAAAACATACTCCATTCTTTGAAACCATTGAGAAAGACCAGAAACTTCTTCCGTGTCTTTGAAGTTTAATGGTTGACATTTGAGAAAGTCAGTGTAAGTACATTCACGAGCAGCTCGTTCTGTCCTTGTAACACCTGTTCCCGAATTATGGCTGTCATCGCCATTCGTACTTCTATTAGCATCACGTGCTGCCAAAGCGGCAGTAACGCCTTGATCAATCATTGCCTGAAGCTGGGCATTAGTGACAGATGTGGTGTTGGTTGTTTCTGGGGCTGTGTTTAACCTCGTGGTTCATTTTGGTGCCATTTTCTTCAATCACAAGAAAATTTAATACCCGTTAGATTTCATAAAATCATAACCATGACATGACATATACCCAATAAGTAAAATGAGATCACATCACACAGTGAAATATACAACTGAATTGTAATCAACAAAGATATAACTAAATCGACATTCATTCACAACAAATTCGATTACAGACATGACATAATACCACCATTCCATATATAATTGGAAAACATACATGATTGGTTCAGATACAAAATGATCACAACGATTAATTTACAAGATAAAAGAATATATACAACCTAAAGCCATACTAGCCGGGAGTTACCCGTAATACTTAGTAGGCTGTACAAAATAACTAGCCATAACAGAATCTAGGAACTGCTACCAGCCTCCTCCGGTAGCTCTGGCTGTGCAGGACCTTTGGCGGGTCCCTGCTGTCTCTCGAACTCTGTCATCTGAGTCTGAAGTCTCTTTATCAGCTTCAGTGCCTCTGTGAGCTGCTTCTGCCTCCTGTGATCTGCCGCCAGCATCTCTGTAATCACCGTCTGTCTCCTACGGTCTGCTGACTGTAACTCTCTAATCTGTGACTGCTGAGCTAACACTGTGGTACGTAGCGACATAACCTCTGCACGCGCAAGATCACTCGCATCCATAGATCGTCCCCAAGCCTCTCTAGACATCCTAGCCTCAGTCTCCATGAGTCTAGCAGTACGTGCATGTGCACGCCTATCCCTAAACAACATGTTGAGCCGACCAGCCAATAGCTGTCGCCCAGACTGCTCATCGTCCAACCTCGTATAAACCTCGTCTGTGTCCCGCCTAACCCTAGTCTCAAACTCTGTCATCCTCTGGCTAAGCTCTACCACATCGGTAACTACTGGTGTCCCCTGCATGGCCTCAACTATCTCATCCCAAGAGTCAGTGATCCCATATCCAACATCTCTCTCTAGATCACGCCTGATCTCCCTATCCATGGTGGCAACAAAACCATAGTCTGCCCTAAGACCTCCAGCCGGTCTAGCAGCAGCAGCAGACGAGCTCTCTCCGATCTCGTATCTAGGACCAAGAGCGATACCTAACCTCTTTCGAGGTGGTAAGGTAACCTCGGGTCTGTCCTCTCTACGGTCAGTAGAGAGTAAATGCAAAGGTGGTGTCCCTGATGATGGTGCATCTGGTCTGGTGTGGGAGAGTATGATGGGTGGTGGTAATGGTAGTGAATGGGAAGTAGATGCGGCCTCGGCTCTTAGCCAGATCATAGCAGCTCGATAGCCCAACAGACGAATAGGACTAGCAGGTGGTGATGGAGATAACACAGGCACTGGTGATGATACTGGTAGTGGTGGTGATACTGGTAGTGATGGAGATGGTATCGGGGGTAGTGGTGGAGAAGGTATCTAGGGAAGTGGTGATGACCATGGGGAGAGCGGTGATGATGGTGGAGTAGATATAGCGAGAAGTCTGGCAACCTCTGCATCGGACCATACTGGTGTAGGTACTGGAGCTGGAATAGAAATCCTAGCTGTCACACGATATGCAGGGTGTGGTGGTGGTGTGGCCGCAGACTCATCGGTCTCGAACGGCTCTGTCTCCTCCGCAGATGGGGCCTGATCAGCAGCTGGTAAAGCAACAACCACAGAGTCGGCAGGAGCTGGGTGCTCCTCCTCCTCCTCATCATCATCGGCCTCGATGTCCATATCATCATCCTCTGATGACCCCTCCTCGTCATCGCCGTCATCTCCTCCATCGGCAGGATAATCAACAGGATCCTCCTCAGGGTCCTCGTCGTCATCCTCCTCTGGGTCCGCCTCAGGATCAGACTCCAAAACATAATCTGGTGACTGAGCAGTGGGTGAGGCAGTAGCAGGCAGTGGCTGCTCCTCAGCCAGAAACACCTCGTCCTCAAGTGGCATATATTCAGGGTATATCGGCTCTAGAACATAATCTAGTAGAGGTGGTGACTGTGGATCCTCGGGGCCAGGTATGTAGTCTGGTGATAGCGGGGCCTGTAAGGTTTATGATTACTTAACACTTATCCTCAAAATAATTACTTAACACTTGCTTGATGTAAACATTTAATTGTTTGACGCCCGTTTACATTGAACGATAATTTTTAGCTTACGCGATTTAACTTAACTTTCGATTAAATAGATAACGCGTTGACAATACTAAAAAACACCACAACAACAAAAAAATACATAGTGAATTTTTTGACGGACGTTCGATGACCTAAAACACGTAGTTGTTATAATAAGGCACGGGACACGTAACACTTATGGAAATATAGAATGCACGGTTGCGTTGGCAAAGTAAACACATGCCTTTGCAATGGTCAATAAGTAGACATGCCGAGAATATATTACAGTTGAGAGGTAAAAGTCACGCTTTTGATGGAAATTATTACCTTTAAGATGATTACCGGGTTGCTATCTGAAATAATAGCAAGCCATTTGACATGTTTTAAAACATTTTGAACTTCTGCTCGAACTTCATTTACAGCCTCGTATCATTATTGAATGACATTTCTATGACCGTAAATGTTATTGATTTTCAGAAAACATGCCATTATTACCTCTTTTTATATTTTTCTCATTTTTATTATAAAATTTTTCTAAAAATGAAAAATCTTTTTGGTTTTTATGGTGTGTAATATATACATATATGATACACAGGATATTAGAATAGGTACCACCACTATTCTTCAGCTTCAACTGCCAAATGTTTCAGTGTCTCAGGCATAAAACTTCGCATTCCTAGCTTGTTAATAAGAAATTCAATTCTTTCTCTGCATAGGGCTTTAGTGACAGTGGTCCGCTAGGCTGATACTTGTGTTGACAAAGTAAAGCTCTACTACTCCATTCTCCACTTGCTCTTTGATGAAGTAGAATCTAATGTCTATATGCTTTGAGCAAGAATGTTGAACATTGTTTCATCATAAGGCAATAGCGCTTTTGTTATCACAGTACATTGGAATTTTCTGAATCCAAGGCCATAGTCGGTAAGTTGTGATCCCATCCAAAGGATTTGAGCACAACAGCTAGACATGGCAATATATTCAGCTTTCGTATTGGATATCGCAACCCTTTTCTGCCTTTTTGATGACCAGCTAACAAGTCTGTCTCCTAATAATTGCATACATCCAGAAGTACTTTGTTAACACGATTCACCCTTATAACACAAGATTCGGAGGCTTAATAAAATGGAAAAGAAAAGTATCTATATTATTAGAGAGAAAAGATAAGATATGGGAAGTTGTGTATGTTGTTGAGAGAAAACACACACACACACTTTCATAAAAGTGAGCTTCACCCCTCCATGGAAGTATGGAGGGGGTATTTATAGTCCTAGTAACATACAAATATCATACTTAGTCATTATTAGTCCCTATATGTCACTGATCTATAAATGATTACTAATGTAATTTCCGGATATGTACATTTTTTAAGGCTATCAATCTTCCCTTATATGTGGAACTTAGGAATTAATTTTCAAGGTTCCTATCAGGTATAAATACAAGCATAAATAATGTCTTCAAGCACTTCCAAAGGGAAGATGTCTTCTGAGTTCTCTTGTCTGGAACCTTGTACTCCAGATTGGACTCTCATTATTCTTTACTTATACAGGAACATTGTAATATGTATGAACTGGATTAACTTCCCCCAATTCATACAACATGTCTTGAAAAGCTTTCTTCATAGACTCCTTTTTGACGAAGTTTCTAAATCAGCTTCCCCCAAACCAACATACCTATCTTAAGCAGATTATAAAACTTTGGTGTAGCTTGAACAATCCCCCCCCCCCACCCCTTCTACTTGCTCATTGACGTGACAGCGGAAATTTTTGTAGAAGTTCAAACCACCACCAACGACCACGCTTACTTGTTCATTAGGCTTGGTGATTATTCGTTTTCGGGGAGGGTGCATGCGAGAAATCAGCAACAATTCTTCTCACGTATGCAGAATACTTCATAAACCATACTAAGTAAAGTAGTATACACTACTTCCCCCTGGAAGTTGACATGGTAACATCAAAGTCAACTAAGTCCCGGATGTACACATTTTCCCCCATGATGGTTGCGAACTCTCAGAAGCATCATTGTCGTGTACGTCCATATACTCGAGAAGTTCTTGTCATAAGCACCAAATTTGATTTACAAAAGAATCGTACCCTTCTTGGACTTCACAACCGTAGAGGAGATGAAGCAAGAATCAAGAAACACTTGGTATAATCAAGGTCTTGTGAATGAATGTCATCGAAGAACTTTGAAGATTTTGCTTAGACTGTGAAGTATCGTTGTCTTAGAATAGCACAAAAATACCCGTGAGAAGTGCTGATTACATCTCAACCTTTAAATTCTCTGGCTAACTTTACCAACCTCATATTCTGTCGGCTATTGTTGTGATAACTTGGTGAAGTAAACCCGATTTACTAAACTTGAATCTGAAGTAATATCCCCTATTTTGTTACTTGTTCTTGCACTGTTTTTGATTGAAGAACGGTGAAGAAGAAAATCTCTAAGTAACCTTATACCCTACATCAAAAGTAAAAGATGTACAACACCTCGTGAAATTATCCACATCGTCATTGCGTTGTGACATAAGTACTACACTCGTACTCCTTTAAGTGATAGTTATCCAGGTCTTCATCCAACCACCCCTTGACTTCTGGAAACTAGATAATCCAAGTCTTAATCATAACTGTATACGTTCAAGCAAGTCATCAATCGATAGAAAATAGAAGAAAGTCTCGATGATGAAATAAGTAGACGCCTCTGTGAAATTCAACTTTAATCGCAAATAAGGGATACCAAATCAACTCCGTGATCACATGTCATCGTAATCCGAATCTCTAGCCATTTTGTCATTTAAGTGAATCTTTTCAGGATCGTTTTGGGATTAAGTGTTGTTGTTTGTGTGGTGTGTTGTTATGGTTGATTGTGTCTTATGAGTCTCGATTCTTGATTGTGGTGTTTGTTTGTTGTTCTTGTTTTGATTATAATATTCCCAAATTCGGTCATATGCCCAAATTTTTTTTCGGGAAATTAGGTTTTCAAAACAAGGGTTTTCAATGGACAAAACGCAGTCTTCTTGAGACAAAACGCAATGATTTGTTGAGATTTGGGCAGCATAACGTTTAGATTTGCTATATAAATGGTCTTCAATGAGGCAAAACGCAGTGGCAAAACGCAGTCTTCAATAAGCAAAACGCAATGACCAAAACGCAATGACCAAAACGCAGTGACCAAAACGCAGTCTTCAATAAGCAAAACGCAATGACCAAAACGCAGTGACCAAAACGCAGTGACCAAAACGCAGTCTTCAATAAGCAAAACGCAATGACCAAAACGCAATGAAGAACACCCCTTCAGTGAGTCAAAACGCAGCCAAGAAAAAATCATCAAACATTCTTGAAAGCTACGAAATGATGTTAAAACCACCTAGTAATGATGCAAGGGATAGTTCTAAGCCCGAAAGTACAAATCTTTAACACTTTTAACCACAAACAAAGATCAAATCTTGATTTTTCTTGCTATTTTTTTTCGAACAAAAAAAATAAACAAACCAAGCCACGAATTTGAGCTTATTTAACCACAATAATCAGTAGATTAACAACACGGATTCCCCCTATGCTCTGGTGCCAATTGTTATCACGATTCACCCTTATAACACAAGATCCGGAGGCTTGGTAAAATGGAAAAGAAAAGTATCCATATTATTAGAGAGAAAAGATAAGAGATGGGAAGTTGTGTGTGTTGTTGAGAGAAAACACACACACACACTTTTACAAAAGTGAGCTTCACCCCTCCATGGAAGTATGGAGGGGGTATTTATAGTCCTAGTGACATACAACTATCATACTTAGTCATTATTAGTCCCTATATGTCACACTATAAATGAACTAATGTAATTCCGGATATGTCACCATATTTTAAGGCTAACATACTTCGTCTAGTATCTTGGCAACCCACGTGATCAGCGTTTGCATAAGCTGTTAAAGCAACAGAAGAATCCTTTGGATATCAGAGTCCCTGATTTACGGTCCCCCATAGCTATTTAAGGATCCTTTTTACAGCATGGAGGTGCTTTTCGGTAGGCTTTGCCTGATACCGGGCACACATGCATACAGCAAATGTTAGGTCTGGTCTACTTGGGGTTGTTGTATAGATACTAAGGGAGCCAATTCAATCCACAATTATGTTGTAGATCTACGGCTTTCCTTTGTGTATCTCCATCCAGTTTGGATTTCTCCACCATGGGAGTATCCACGGGGTCACTAGATTCCATACCATATTTCTTCAAAGATTCTAGAGCATATTTAGACGGGTTTAAAAAGATGCCTCTGAGACTTTGTGAAATTTGTAGTCCTATAAAAATGATATTTTGCCCATCATCGACATCTTAAACTTTGAACACATTATTTTTGAAAATTGGTCACATAATTCAGGTGTAGTAGACACAAAGATTATATCATCAACATAGATTTGTACCAGGAGAATATCTTTGCCTTGTCTTCTTATGAACAATGTGGATCCACGGTTCCTTTAGAGAATTCATGAGAGATTAGAAACTTCAACAAATAGGACCGTAACCATACGCGTTGCGCTTGTTAACCCATAGAGAGCTTCCCTTTAAGTTGTACAATGTTCGGATTATCTTGATCCACAAAATGTCTGGTTGGCTGACTAACTTTCCTTCAGAATGCGTTAGGAATGTCGTCTTAACATCCATTTGATAGACGATCATATTCATGTGAGCAGCATATGCGAGGAAAATTTGAATAGCATCAAGTCTAGCCACTGGAGCAAAGGATTCCTCAAAATCAATTCCCTCTTCTTGACGGTAACCACGAGCAACCAAACGAGCCTTATTCTTTAGAATTCCTCCCATTTCATCAAGTTTTACCTTATAAATCCATTTTAAAGTAATGTCATCACTTTATTGGAAGTGGAACGAGTTCTAGACTTTAAGTACGTTCAAATTCATTGTAGCTCCTCTTGCATTGCTTCAATCCAACATGCTTGAGTTAATGCGTCTTTATAGTTCTTTGGTTCAACTGATGTGAGAAAGGCATCGTAGTAACAAAATAAAGCTTGTTCATAGAGTTGGAGTCTTGTGGAAACAGGTCTTTCGAGTTCACCGATGATGTTTTCTAAAGGATGATCCTTGGTCCATTTGGTAACGTGTTCTGAGTTAGGAGTAGCAGTATGCACAACAGTAGGAATAATATCCGAAGAAGAAGATGCTTTAGAATCGTTTTCTAGAATTGGAATACCAAAGAACGGATCGTTATTCATGTGTGCAACATCTAAGTCATGATTGTCTTCTTCAACATCGTTAGAAATGACAGGAGATTGAGTTTCGGGTGTTGTTTGAGAGTTACTAGGTGATGGTGCATCTTGATCAACAGTTGTTGAGGAAGGTGAACTGGTTGATGCAGCGGGTTCTGGAGCAACTACTTCAGCAATTGGAGCAATGACTTCAGGGGCTGGGTGATCAACACTAGGTGGAGGAGTGAGTAATTCATCAAACAGCGGTTGAAACAAAAGATCCCAATCAGTTCTTGAAGGTGGTACAAACGGTGTTAAAGGAGGAGGGTTTGGCACGAGTCCTGAACTGATTGTTGCAGGAGTCATTTCATGAAGTGCGGGTCCTGAACTGCTGTGTTCAGAAGCCATCGCAGTCAGCTCATCAAAATCTACATGAATTGTCTCAATGATTCATCTGGTACGTCGGTTGTAAATTTGAAATGCTTTCTTTGTGGGTGCATAGCCAATGAAAATACCAATATCAGCTTTTGGTTGTAACTTGCCCAAGTTCTCGCTATCGTTTGTCGGATAACAAAGTGCACCAAATACATGGAAGAATGATAAGTCGGGAAGTTTGTCATGCAAAAGCTCATATGGTGTTTTGCCATGATGAAGACGTATGACGGAACGATTTTGGGTATAACATGCGGTAGCAACTGCTTCTGCCCATAAGAATAACGGAGCTTTTGCATAAATCAACATTGTGCGAGCAGCTTCAATTAGCGTACGATTACGTCTTTCAACGACTCTATTTTGCTATGGAGAGCGAGCAACAGATGTTTCATGAGAGATGCCAACCTTCTCATAATATTCACGTAAAGTTTGAGTTAACAATCAGTATCCATTATCCTGTATCTGATTCTTCGGACAGCACATTGAGCAGCACTGGATCTTCTTAAGCAACTTGACTATGAAATGCTGAAGTCTTTATCTTTTGTCCTTAAGCAACTTAACCTCCATGTAAATCGAGGAGAATCATCAACAATGACGAGATGTACTTCTTCCATTAACACTTTGCAAACACGCATTGGTCCACAAAGAGCCATGTTGCAAAAGATAGAGTTTTTCTTTGGTTGGGTTTTTTTTTGGGGTTTCTGGGTGCTTGGGGGGGGGGGTTTTCATGGATTTAGTTTGTGGGGTTTCTTAGTGCTTTTGCCATTGCACATGCAGAACCAGATGGTCCTTTTTAAAACTTTAGCTTAGGATAGACCTCGAACAAGACATTTCTAGCTTAATTGGTGATTTCACCAAAGGTTTAGATGAGACAGCGGGCGGTTGCAATAGCAGGACTTAGTCTCTTGGCAAGGCCTTGACAAGAGAACCATTTAGGTGAGGATGTCATCATATTTCTAAGAGACATTGAATATAGATGTTTGGCCTCATCAACTCTTCTCAATTACGAATGAAGCATGGGTGTTGACGAAAAGAAACTTCATGGTTCGAATCATAATATTTTTGCGCCAAGGATAATAAGTTGTGTCTAAGTCCTCCACGTTGTAAAAACCCTTGATATCCCGTGCATTCACCAATCTGATATCACCATATCCTTATATCTTTGCCACGTGATCATTTTGTATTTGACAGTACCCAAAAAATTTTATGACAAAATTGATGAAGCTAAGAGCGATCTTCGGTCATATGCTTAGAGCAACCGGAGTCCAAATACCTGAGGACGATTTGGACGACTGCATTCATGTGAGAGAAACGATGAATACATTGGAAACTATGGATCCCCAAGATTGACTGGGTTCCTTTTTGTTAGCAGATACAGATTTAAGAACCTTAGATTTGCTAACAGGAACATTAGTTTTAGATTTCCTAGGTTTCCGTGAGTAAACCAATGTTACGACAGGTTTAGGTATTTCATTATCTAGAATAGTTGGGTTTCTAAAGAGGAACTTCGTAGTTGTGGTAATCCTAGTTAAAGGGCACGCATTTCCTACTATAGTGAAGGTCTGACCAGTAGGTCTCCAGATATATCCAATATTTGTAAACACCTTTCCTGTTGGTTTCCAAACTTTTCTCTTTGAACTTTTCTTAATAGATTTAGATTTTACACGAGCATTCACATTATTGATAAAATCAAGAACACACAAATCATGATTATCAGAAAGCATACAACCATTACACTTAACACATTTAAGTTCAGAATTCGCATTAAGCTTGGAATGTTGCACATTAGCAGTTCCTTTAGGTGCAACAACACAATCTTTATTTTTCAAACTAGATTTAACTTTCCTAGGGTGGGCTTCTACTTTATTCTTCTGAGTACTACTTGGTGTTTGTTTTTTATTTGCTGGAATCTTATCTTTCTTTGTATTGCCTGAAGGCTGTGATCCGCTAGCACTAGTAGACGGTTTTACTCCTGTAGAAGACAACATAGGTTTGTTAGAAACTAGGTTTGATGTTGAGGCTATTTTTGTGATTGTGTTTCCTGAGGATGTGACGGGCTCAGTGAATCTAACTCTTTTGTCCTTGTTCTTTAGGGTCACAGCCACTAATTTTCCATCAGTATTGTTGATACTAGGGCAGGTTTTACTGATGTTTGTAAGCAACTCCTGAATTAGTTTAGCATACCTACAGGCAGATTCTAAGGAATGATCTAGTGGATATTTTGATTTAACCTGTTCAACTAGATCCCTAAGAACGGTAGCTTCTTCCTGAGTGTGCTTAATATAGGCAGAGTGAGCTGTCTTTTTATTCAACAATTTAGGGGTTATTGGTTCCACATCAATCTTAAGCATCTCTGGATCAATAGTGTGTTTTCATCCCACAACAGCATTATCAACTAGAGCTTTTCCTTTAAGTTTCTTTAAATCATCCTTGAGAGCTGTAATTACCAAAACTTTTTCCTGAAGACTAGCATTTAAATCAGAGATTTCCGCAGACTTTAGATTGACTTGATTAATTAAATCATCACATTGTTCTTTTGATCGAATACGTGCTGGTTTAATCGAGTCATAAAGTTGCTTATAGGTCTGTTTCAAATGCTCATTCTCAGCAATAAGCTTTGACACCCTATGATCCAATTCAATATTAATTGTTTCAATCTCCTCTAAGTCCTTTTTAACCTTATCCTCATTCATTTTTCCACTTAGAGATTTAATTCTCTCTTTCAACTTCTTTATGACCGTGTCTTTCTCTTTGGACTGAGCTTTCAATTTATTTAATTCAAACAATTGATCAAAACTTGGAGCACTTTGATTTGAAACAGAATTATCCCTTTGAAAAATTTCCTGATTAAGTTGAGAATCAACTTCTAAAGAGATGCAATGTTTTTCAAGAGTGGTAAAACTTTTAAACAGATTATCATAAATCTCTTTTTCAATGAAACCCTTCTTGTTGATAAGCTCAGTCTCAAGTTTGAGACATTTTTCACATTTATGCACATTCATAGAAGCAATATTCACAGATGAGTTCACAAGTATGTTCACAATATCTTTGCTTATTACTTGTTCCAAGAGTCGTTCGTTTTCGTTCAAAACTTGATTCATTTTAACTTCAAATGTTTTGGACACTAAACGATGTTGTTCCACAGTCTGTTCCATTTGATGAAAGAAATTTTGGACTTCAGAAAGTTCATCAAACAAATATTGATTGAATGTGTTAAATAAGTCCTTCAGAGCTTTTACAAATGGAATTATTTCATCCCTAAAACAAACTTTTGTATGTTCGAACCCCCACTAACCCTTAGTGATAGTTGTGGGTGTGGTTCTTTCTTTGACTACCACATCAAAACCAGCAAGATGGTGTTTAAGTTTCTTCAAACTCGTATTAACCATGCTGACTTTAGGAAGTTCTTTTGGAACCTCAACATTGGTGGGTCTACTAGAAAGAGTAGGTTCTGCAGAATTCATAGAATTCTGAGACCAAAAGGCTTGTTAAGCAGATAATTTAGTTTGTAGAACAAATCATTTTCAAAATCTTGAGAAAGTTGATTAAGAACAGCATAATCGACTAGTGTAGTATTAACTTTCTTTTCTAACATTATAGGATCCTTTTGTTTTAAAAGCATTTTTAAATGACTCTCTTCAGCAAGCATTAAGGTCTCTTCGGAGTCAAGAATCACAATTGCATTAGTTTTCTCAATGATATCACCAACATAAAGCTTTGGTTCCAACTACTGAGCTTTCTTTAGATAGAAATGATTGTGAAAACCTAGAGCTTGTTTAGTGGTATGATCATGAAAAAATTAAGGTTTCGTCAAAATATGAACAGTTTGTGCAGATTGATCTCTTTTAAAAACAATATTATCTAGCTGTTTGATCCGCTTTTCTAAATCCATTTCCCTATCAATGTTTCTAGATTCTTCTTTCTTAAAATCATTTTTGAGAAGAGTAACCATTTGCATTAAAGATTCCTTTTCTTTTAAATGTTCTGAAAGAGAAGTTTGTTTAAGATGATCAATCTCTACAGACTGTGCACATGAATCTGAAATGTTATCTTTACTCTTAAAATCAACATTTTATCCTTCATTCAACACTTTAACTTGTTCCTTATATCTTTCAAGCTCAGCAGTTAAAGTATCATTTACACTTTTATTTTCCAAATTTATCTTGGTACAATTAGCAACTTGGGTTTTCAGTTGTTCAATCAAAGATAATATCAATGCATCTTGTTGTGCAGAGGAGTTAGAATTCTGAACAGCTGCCTGTTGTGATTCAATCACATACTGAGAATGAGGAATGATATTGCTATCACTAGTTAGTTTAGTTTCTGAATGGTTCACAACATTCAACTGTTCAGAAGATGGCATCACCTGCACAGCTTGATTAATCATATTATTATTCACATTATCATGATTATGTACCTTAGCAAGAGCATCTGAACCATAATGAGATAAATTCACCATGAGAGCAACTTTGGCGATGTTGAGTTCATCATAATCAGAGTCATATGCATCCAAATCATCAGCTTGATAAGCAGCATTGTGAGTAATGACAGTCTATGTGGCTTGACCTTTTGGAATTCCTGGATCTGCCAAAAATGCTAGTTCCTCCTCATGTAGAATTTGACCACTTGCTTGAGCTTGAACCAACAACACTTTATCTTTAAACCACAAATCATCCCGTTTCCTCCTTGGTTTAGTGCATTGTTTAGACATATGTCCTTCCCCTTTGTAGTTGTAACAAGTAACAATCCTTTGTTTCCCTGAGTTACTCCCACTTGCTCCTGGAGTGAAAGTACTTGTAGTACCCGCAGCATAAGAAATTTGTCTCCCCTGAACTGGTTGTATGGTTACTCTTCCATCATTAATGGTGGCTTATTGTCTTGGGTTTGACGAGTTCCTCAGCTGGTTGTTGGTAGTAGGATAGCGGGAAGTGACTACAACAGACAAGAATGACATCACATGGTTGATAGCATCAATTGGATCATCACCGTGCTTAAAAACTGGAATAGTTAGACCTGAGTCTAATTGGGAAAATTCAGATTGTTGGTTGACTGTGGAAGAGTATTCAATTTGAGGGATGGATGATGATAAAGAATAAACGTTGTGGTGAACTGAGGTTTGATAATTGTTGGGAGGATAAGTGATTAAATGAGGTGTTGATGATTGATTAACTGAATATTGTTGAGATTCAAAAGGTGATCCATACTATGAAGATTGATAAGGTGAAACAATTTGTTGATGTTGAGAGTTCTGGTAAGAGTGCCGGTGAGATTGATAAGGAGACTGTGTCATTTGGTGAGATGCAACTAAAGCAAGAGGATCGGAGTTGCGTTCATGCATCAATCGAACTTCATTTGCATGTCGTTCATGTTGTTCTAAGTGAGCATGAATCTGATCAACATTAGTAGTATGCAAGTCTTTGACCAACTTAACATCAGTAACGAATTTGCTCCATTCAGCAGGAAGAGTATTCAGAAACTTAGTATTGACTTAAAATTGCTCCAGTGGCATCTTGTAAATATTCATATCATTGAGCAGCAAAGTGAATCTTAAGTAGTACTCGTGTACCGACTCTCCTTTCTTGTATGTAAACTTATCAAATTCATCGTACAGCTTACACTCTCGTTCTTGCTTCGTTAACGACGTTCCTTGCATGAGCAGTTTGATTTTCTCCCAAATATCCTTGGCTACACGATGTTGACTAACAAGAGCATAAATTTTAGTTGGAAGGCCTTGTAGAATGATGTTTATTGCTTTGATGTCACAATCAGCTTGAATGGTTTCTGCGGGAGTTAATTCAGTATATTTCTTTGGTCTGGTTACACCATCCACTGTAATTGTTGGCCAAACAAGTGGACCTTTTTCAACAGAAGCAAGAATCATTCTACCATGAGGTCTATTCATCATATAAAGTTCCATTCTGCTTTTCCACGAGTCATACAAGTGTTTTTCAAGCATCGGTGGTTTATTGTCACCACCCGAGAGAAGTGACTTATCAGCAAGAGTCGTCATTGATAAATTGGTATGTTCAATGATTACCGTTTGATCGAGCGGTGATAGAAAGTAATTGTGTTTGATTAAGTTGTCTTTTAATCATGATAAAATTTCTTAAATACACCACGTAATATTTTACAATTCTTGACAAAACCGGGAAAAACAAGTTAATGTTTCACGGGATTTTACAAGTCAAAGAAATAAACCGTATAATTTTGAAAATTAAGTTATGGAGTTGTTCGGTATATACTACCCTGGAGTTGTTCAGTAGTAGTTGTTACGGGTTACAACTGCCGTTGAGATGTACTGTAATATGTTGTTCTGTTACAAACTGCCATGGATTGTTCGATAATTTGTTCGGTACTAACTAACAAGGAGTTGTTCGGTACTAACTAAATGGTAGTTGTTCGGTACTAACTGCCAAGGAGTTGTTCGGTACTAACTGACAAGGAGTTGTTCGGTAATAGTTGTTCGATACTAACAAACTGGAGTTGTTCGATAGTAGTTGTTCGGTACTAACTGCCTTAGAGTTGTTAGATAGTAGTTGTTCGATACTAACAAACTAGAGTTGTTCGATACCAAAGAATTTCAAAGAAGTTTCAGTCGCTCTGATACCAATTGTAGAATAATAGTAATCTTTGATTTATGCAATAACTAGAGAGAGAGTGGATTGGATGAACTTAGAGAGAGAAAGTAAATGGAAATGGAATGTATATTATGTGTGTGAGAAAATAAACAACCAACCCCCTCTCCAAGGCATGGATGTATAAATACCCTAAAGTGGCCGGCTAGAATGGGCTTACATGGGCTTTCCATGGGCTTTTCCTAACTTAGCCTATTAAGGTTCCAAAAATAGCTAAACGAGCTATATACCGATATCCATGGAAGTGACTAACACTTTTTGTGTTCCTAACAACTCTTTCATCAATAAGCTTGTCAAGTACATCCAGGTACTGGAGTAAATTACGTCTGTAAGTTTCAGGTTCACATCTCGTATAATCTTTGAAGTCCTTTTGCCAGCTTTTATTGTGAAAATCCGAAGCATTCACCTCTTTCGAGTCAAAAAAAATTCTTGAACGGTGTTATGAGTACATCAAGACAAGATTTTGGATCACACATATGAAGATACTCGCTTTCAAGTTGCCATTGTAGTTGATTCAAATTATGGTACATCGTCATTCTGAAAGGCTCATACACTTCTTGAAAGAATATTTGAAATGCAATTTCATATGGTCTCGTGTTTTTACCCACTTTAAGGCTGTTATGATTTTAGAGAAATTCAAGGTGTGTCTTGAGCTCTTTAAACATAGCCATGCAGTTGGAGTGCAATTGTCTTTCTTCGAGTTGCATTAGTTGTAATTCTCTCTCTTCTGAATGTGGACTTAATGATTCCATTGAATTTTGATGTGTGAAATTGATTTGTGGATCTTTTCGATGATAATGAAGTATTGTGTGGTTTGAACAGTTAACCCGTGATTTTTTCCCTCCAAAAATTTATTTCGCTAAAATTGTGAAATTCTCTATAGAATCCAATTTTAATGTTTAGGAAAAAAAATTGAAATTTAAAAAATTTTGCGTCAATTTTAGCCGAAAAAATTTGAATTTTGTAGCAAAAATTTGAATTTTAGACCAAAATTTTCACTGTTATACCAAAATTTGAATTTGACGTAAAAATAAGCTATAAATTTTACTGTAAAAAATAAATTTTACTCAAGTTTTCCCGTCATAATTTTTTTTAACTACGAAGGATATTTCGCGAGATTCAACTGGTATTTCACGGGATTTTACAAATCTTGATTAAACCGAGAAAATAAGTAAGTATTTCACAGGATTTTACTAATGCAAGACAAACCGATGGAAATAACCTATTTCTTGAAGAATGCTTATTTCGCAGAATAAACTAAGTGCTTATTTCGTTGAATGAACCTGTTACATATTTCGCAAAATGAACATGTTACTTATTTCGCTGAATAAAAAAAGTGCTTATTTCGCAGAATGAACTTGTTACTTATTTCGCTAAATAAACAAAGTGCTTATTTAACTGAATAAAAACCTGTTACGTATTTCGTAGAATTCAAACAGAGTGCATATTTCGCAAATTTGAATATCACGAAAAGAAACACTAAAAACCACCTAAAAATACACTTTTTAACGTTTTTTCTTGAAATCTTTTGCAAAACTAACTATATTTAGTCTATATCTAACATAAAAATGCAAACTTTAACGTTTTTAACAACAAAATTTTAACCACTTTTTATTTCATGTTCTATGACATAAAAACTCGCTTTTTTCTTAGATTTTTCCATTTGTATGCAATGAAAATGATTCACGAATAAGCTATGACAGATTTTTGACAAGAAAGTACCAAGCTTTATGACAAAATAAGCTTATTTAAAATAAGCCGAACCAAACTAAGCTATAGATAAGCCACGAAAATAAGCACATATAAACCACACAAACATCAAACGAATCACTCAAGCAATCAAAGATTAAACCATGGTGAATGATACCAATTGTAGAATATGGTTTTCTCACAAATCAACACACATATAGAACACAAATTAAGATAGAGAGGAAGAAGATAGATGGTGGAGGTGTTTGATAAGTTCTTTGTTTATTTCTCTTTCACATGTAAAACACACACTCACACACCCTATCTATGTGTAGAGAGGGTTACTTATCTATCCTTGGCCGGCCATGGGCCTTCCTATTGGCTTCCATGGGTCGGACCTTAGACTATAACAATACTCACTCTAACGAACTAGCCTATCGAACTAACTATTACACGCTTAATATCGTCTAACTATGACAAGGCTCGTGAGATCGATAATGATCGTTACTTTACTAAAAACTGAATTCCTAACAAAAATCCCTAATGGGTTGCATAAGGGAAAGAACTTCTTACAGTCTTTTGGCGATAGAAAAAGTAGTTATGATCCAATGTTAGAACAAATAGATATACCTGGCATTTTGCATCTACAAGGGAGATTGTTCGAGTCGCGTAGGTGTCTGCTTCTTGTATGTAGAGACGATATTGACTCTAGAGAGTTTACTATATACGAGATGGTGACAGGGTGTATAGTGTGGACGGTTAGGTACCTTGTTAATACCGATGAATTTATGACTTCACTTCACGAATGATGGTCGATTCAATCCACTATATGGAGTATTAGTTTGGGAGAAAGGGAAGAGGATTCTTTTTTTGGTAATCAATTTATTTGGAAAGGTTGTAAAAGACAACATCATATCAAAGACTATTAGTCAGATCTTTGATATTGGTTAAAATCAAATGGATGATGATTATAAGTTCTTTCCAGCTTATACAGTTGCTCATAACCCTAATGAGTTCATTCCGTCTTTTGCAATTGTTTGAGGGATAAAGTTTTGTCAAATGTTTGTAACAATTTGTTGTTAGAATTACTTCATTAGGTATTGATGGTTATGTCCAATGCCTGACTCATTTAGTTACTAATGTATGAATTCGTTACCTTTTTGGTTGTTTGATCATACCTTCAATGGTAGCCGATATAACTATGTTTTTGATGAGGTGTCATTTTATACACTATTTCGGGGTCATTTAACGCCCTAAATCATGCAAATATGCCCAGATTATGTGCTTAATCATTTGTTTTTAGGTTTTTAGCTCTTGGATGGCATTTGGAGGAAATACACGTGACTTAGGCTTATTTGGAGAAGAAACGGACAAGATTACAGAACTACACCAAATCTCTTAAAGATTTATGCATACAGCGTGTGGAGACGGTGTCGAAGGCATAAAGCAACACCGTCGTGATCTATCCAGTAACAGCGTCATAAATCTAGCGACGGCGTCAGGACGTGGTCGACTTAAAAGAGGATCTAGAATCATCTACGTGGCGACGGCGCCAGGACTTCAAATTAGCGCCGTCGTAGCGATTTTTCTAAATATATCAAATCGAAATTAAGGTTTTAAGTGTGTAACTTTGTATAATTTTAGGGAGACGAACCCTAATCATTCTAGCAGCTTTTAAGGTCGTTTTTAGGGCCTCAAAACCCTATTGTAACTACCTTTAATCCAAGTTTTAATCAAGTAAGATTATTTATCATTAATCATTCAATATGTCTATGTGTTGTGTGATTAATTTATGTTCTTGCTTTATCTTTAACATGCTAGGCTAAACCTTCCTTTGTATTTACTTATGATTGCATGAAACTTAGGTTGTAGATCCTTTTAATGTTGCTTCTTGTTGATGTATTTATGAAACTCCCTAGTTAATCTAGTACTGGTTGATTAACTATTACCACATATTAATTCTATATAGCTACATCACCATCTAATCGTTTTAGTGCAATTATATTTATGAAATAAAAAACGTTTTTAGTATAACTTTAGTTAAAAACTGACGTAACTTTCTCTTTTTATAAGTCTGTTTCTTTCGTTCTTATGTGTCCACGCCTTAGTATTAGAGAGTTATCAAAATATAATGCATTTTAAAATTTTTGAGTTTTTTTATGAATAGTGGTTTTTATGTTCATATCGTTATATATTTAATTTTTATGATTTAGTTTTTCGTAAATTAGTTAAATGTCGTAACTTATTTCGTTTTAAACTCCGTTTTTAGCGATATTTTTCGAGTACGTTATCAGTATTTAAAAGTTTTGTTATATTAAATGGATGTTTTTCATAATTAAGTTGTCTGTGGTGAATAGTATTTTTATAAAAATAGTTTTATAAAAGTATATTTTTAATGTAAACTTGAAATCTGTAGTATCTTTTGCGTTATAAATTCGGTTTTTAGGAGTTTCTTATCATTTTCGGAATCGTTCTGAGGGTATTATCTTTATAAAATGTAAATACCTACTGTCTAAAATACGAATTAAACAGCCCACAATATGTCTTTAACCACATGAAACCATAAAATTTCCTTAATTAAACTCTTAAATTACAAGGTTTACTGTAATTACTTTTTATACTTTCACACATCATGTTACCACAAACTTATTATCTCATTTTTACATGATATTACAATCAATTTTCATATGAAAAAGTGTTAAATATCTCATAATCACAAGTAAGTTATCCATTTAACATGTTTGAAAGCCTAAATGGTGATTTCATATATAGAGTTCATATATGCATAAAATAACAAATGTAAGTTTATAAAGAGTTTTAAATAACCTTAATGATATGTAGTATGATGACGTAACAAATCCAAACCCTTGTTTAGATTTTAAACCAAAGCTTACACTCTTTAAAACCCTAGTTTTCCAAGGAAAAATTTATCTTATAAATACTTGCTTACACCTTTCAATGGCTTAACCAATACTTCAAAACATCTTAGTAGGTCTTAGACATGTTGTGTGTATGCTTGTATAAGTGGTAGAAAAATTTGCATGGGTTGTGTATGGTGATGATTGATAAGTGTAAAATACACATATCCATGTATGCTTAAAATAGCCCAAATAAACCCAAAACAGACCAGAAATGACAAAAATATGCTTGTATTTGTGTTTTATGTGTGCAGATACGGATATATCAGAAATCACAAGAAAACCATCAAAAACAAGCAAACACGGACATGAGAACGGAAGAGTGTACAAAAGCCGGAAGCAAAGCCATGAAAAAGTCAACCCTCAGTCAAGCAGTCAAAGGAAAGTCAATCCATGGTCAACAAAATCCCTAAATTGCCATTTCAGTACCTCAACTTTCAGAAAAGTCCAAAAATAGTCCCTAAACTCTTATTGGGCCTCAAAACCCTAAAAAACCTACCCGGATCCAAAGCCCATTACTTAGCCCAAAACCCGAGTCCATTTACCTTTTCTATAAACCACAGGGACTGAAATTGCCATTTACAAAAGTCTTTTACACTACACCATTTATAAAACAACACAAGGGCCATTTGTGCAATTCTCCCAAAGATACAACTGAATTAACTCGTTTCAGTTATAACTTGGCGCCAAATCCAAGTTACTATTCACCTTCGTCCCTAGCTTTCACCATAGGTAAATCAAAGGGTTTTTTGAAATTAAAGGGTACGGATGTCTATTCAAGAGGTTTACAATGAAATGGCAAGGCTAAATCAGTCTAATCAAGTGATCTCATTATCTCATTTAAGCAATCAAGCCACGTGGCTATGGAGAAAGCATAATGGAATGAGGATTTTACATTGATTTCACTCAGCAAACTAACATAAACGTCACATCATGGATTGCCAGCTTGGCAATCCATGTGAATCCCAAGGTTGCAGGATTGCCTAGCTTGGCAATCGCATCAGTGATATCCCCAGGGTGATCGAAACGCCGACAAAGTCAGTCTCTAAAATGATTGGGTTAATTGAAAGGTGTTGATCTTAAAGGTGCAGCAGGAATGACTCAACTCCTAGATAGGGTACTCATGAGTGAGGTTTTAATATTTTTTGTGTTTATGTATCTTTAACTATACATTTCTTTAGTATAATAAAAGACCTGCCAGGCTCAACTACTACACGGAAAGTGTGTTAATTTTATGCTTCTTCTCTAGCCTTTTCACCTAGGTAGTTTTTTTATTCGTAATTTTCTTTTATCATTGTAGATTGTCTTATATAGAGTAATGCAGAAGTTCATAGTTAATCTAATCAGTTAATGTTTGTTTTAACTTCTTAGTTACTCTCTTTTCATTAAAAAAGTTCTAAAATAGCCAAACTAAGTCTCAATAAGCTCTAAGCTCATAATCAGCACTTTTCAGTCTATAAGCTGAGCAATAGAGCTTAATCAAGTCATAAAATAATCATTAATCTAAACTTTAAACGGAGCTAAATTAACTTACGGTTTTACCTAATCGGACTTTATGGAAAGCGCGAACCCCTACCCCCCCCACCCCCTACACCGCCTACCCCCCCGCCCCCCCACCGCCCACCCGTCCCCCACACCCCACACACCCACGCCACCGCCAACCCGCCCCCCCTCGCCCACCACCCCCCCCGCACGCCACTCCCCCTCCACTTTATTACGCGGCTTCTCCTTCATCATCCATTCCAGTCACATATTCAGGTCCAAGCTCTAGACATTCTTTGTAAAACCCTAATATTTTGCTCATCACGTACTCCACTCCTCTTATTTTGTCCTCCTCGTTTTTAAGGTAGACCAATTTCGTGTGATCTTTTTCTAAGTCTGATAATGAGTTGTATTTTCTATCTTATGGGGCATTTTATAGGCAATTTCATCGGTCCCGTTTGTGAACCTCACTACTCCTTCGGGTGGGTCATGAGTCATGTTGGATATTTCAACAAAGGGTTTTCCTAGTACTACTTGTGACAACCTAGGGTCAATGATTGAGCTGATATCTTCAACAATCATAAAGTCCGTGGCATAAGTGAAATTCCCTATGAAAACATGCATCCCCTTAATCCTTCTCATGAAATTGCTAACTCCTCTATCTGAATTTTCCCTAGGGTCGAGTTTTCTTCTCATGATCCAATTATACATCATTCGGGTCATGATATTTAGAGGGGAATTAAGATCAATGTAGGCTTTCTCCACATGCACATGTCCAATGTTGCATGGTATTTTAAGGTTTGATGGACATCCTTCCGTAATGATGGGGTTTCTTAGGAATATTGAAGGGATGGGGCCACACATGAGATATTTGTGATATGCAAGCTCGCTTCGAGTTGGGAATATATCAAAATATTCCACCTCTAATCCTCCTGCTTTGGGTTCTTCCTTGCGGGAATCTTCATTCTTCTTAACTATCTCAATAAACATTACGTCACCATCATCCCCTTTGGTGTAAACAAATTCTATGCCGGATAATTAGGGGGTCAAGCCGAGCAATTCGAATAATGAATTGAGTTTGAGGACTTTTTTGGTGATGAATGAAACTGATGGATCGGGTGACGTGGAGGGGTTGGTATTGATATCTTCCCGGCTGTTCTTCTCTTCTCCCTTATTTTCTTCCGGCTTATCGTCATGGGAGTCCCTTTGTTGCTTGGGATGTATCACGACGGTGTTGATCGAACCACGGATATGGGTTGAGCATTGTGGATCTTCAGTTGGGTAAGAACGAGCAGACAAAACTGAAGTTATGGAGTTAACGTTTAATTTCTGGTTCTTAACCGTGTCGCTGGGTAGTGCTCCCGCTATTCGATAGGTGATGGCTTTCAAAACTATGTCGATTTTGTTGGTCATCTCGCTTTATTGTTGTTTGAAATCGACTTTAAACTTGGACAATCTAGCGTCTTGAGATGCCATGAAGTTGGAGTTGTTGAAGTTTTAAGGATTGTTGTTGAAGGAACGGTTCAGGATTGAACCGTTGGGTTGGAACCGGTTAGGTGGTGTTTTAAAAAAATATTAGGGAATTTTAGTGTTGTCTCCAACAAGGTTGGGTGACGTTTTCCATTACAAATTATAGGTTCATCTGAGATGTTTTTGCTCGAGTTTGAAAGCGTAACCACTTACCTCTCGCTTCGACCAGCGCGAGCACTGTACACGAGGATGCATATTCAACAAAGGCTTGTATGGGGTTTTCCATGCAGTACTGAGTGTCGTAGGGACCACTACAGGTCTCACATGAAGAAGTGATTTTGTTCACTTTAGTAGGTTGCATCGGAGCAAGATGAGCTTCCATCAAGCGTTAGACTTGATTTCCGAGCTCGATGAGCGGCGTCAGAAGTACCGGGACGACTTGAGGCAAAGCATGATTGCCTGACCGTCCTTAGTAAAACCCTTAGGTCTTTCCAACTTTCGTAGTCATATGAGGTTGAGGTCCTCTAATCCTGCCTCCAAATTTCTTTGCTTTATCGTCACGAAGCTTACCACCGCCGATTGGTCAATCGGTCGGCTTGTGGCGTAAGTGAACATGGTCATAAAAACTTTGGACTTAGAGCAAAGATCGATGCCATGATGAGGGACTTTTTGGAATAAGTCCTTGAAACGAGTCCATGCTTCTGAGAGAGATTCTCCATGATGTTTGTTTGGAACAATTAGATATGTTTGCGGAGTTTGCAGTCCTCCCAGGTAGAAAGAGATTGAGCAAGAAAACGATATAAGAACCTCCCATGTGGTGATGGATCCTGTTGGAAGAACGTTCAAGCCATTTGCTAGCTTGATTCGCGAAGGGAAAAGTTGAAATAAACACATGCGCGTGATCCTTTCACTGTTTGTCACTGTCAAGGTCAAGTGAGCCCACAAGTTTTAAGAAATCCTTGAGGTGTTGGTTTGGATCCTCAGACCGAAGTCCGTGGAATGAGCATCTGTTTTGCACCAACCTGATGATGTCGCATCGAAGAGGTACTACATTATTCCTTACTAGGAGCTCAATGGTATTTTTGTAGCCCTCGTGGCTAGGTTTGGAGTAATCTTAAAGGGTACGGATAGGATTCGCGTCTCCCATGGTGGTTGACGAGAATGGATTATGAAACAAATAACACAAAGAAAAGATAGACTACGAGAAAGCTAATATACTGGAATTAAAATTCTTACTTGATAGGAATCAAGCGAGTAGAACTAAGTTAAACAATGATCAAAACCTAACTATTCCCCACGCAGCGACGCCAAAAACTTGATGTGCGGGTTGCGAAGACTTCACATGAAGTTTTACAATCCCCTAGGCAGTGTACCTAATCATTGCAGTATAGTATAGGCAAGACTCGGGGGGTTGTTATCGTTCTCTAGGGGAATAGGTTGGGAAGGCTCGAACACGGTCTAACAGAATTCTAGGGGGTTGAGAGAAGATTCTTTTTGTATTTTTATATTTTATAGAAATCAGGTAAATATCATGGTTTGAGAGGTTTGTTTGATTAACTAATAATTAAACTAATTATAATTTATACTACTGGTGATAACTTTATGATAAAAAGATGTATTTACCTATTCATGCACTACTCCTCAGATTGCTTCTCCTAGATCTGTTGCCTTGTCACACTTGTGATGATCTGTGTAAGTATTTCCTAGGTCATGAACGGATTACATGACCACCCCATGCCGCGTCTATTTTAATATGTCCCGTTATGCAACGCACAAGTAAGGTAGTATGAAGACAATTACAAGGCCCTTAAGGAGTAATTAAAAAAAAAATGCCTGTGTGAATAACTTAAGAGGATCAATCATATTAGAGGAAGGTAGTATGAAGAACTGTTAGCCGAATGTAATCCTTTCTACACTACTATACGCGTTTCCCTAGACGTTCCAATGGCCCCCCCCCCTCAATTTAATATCTTATGGCTAGTTTTCTAAAGCCTAATGCGCACATACATCAACAAGAAGCAACATCAAAAGGATCTACAACCTAAGTTTCATGCAATCATAAGTAAATACAAAGGAGGGTTTAGCCTACCATGTTAAAGATAAAGCAAGAACATAAATTAATCACACAACACATAGACATATTGAATGATTAATGATAAATAATCTTACTTGATTAAAACACGGATTAAAGGTAGTTACAATAGGGTTTTGAGGCCCTAAAAACGACCTTAAAAGCTGCTAGAATGATTAGGGTTCGTCTCCCTAAAATTATACAAAGTTACACACTTAAAACCTTAATTTCGATTTGATATATTTAGAAAAATCGCTACGACGGCGCTAATTTGAAGTCCTGGCGCCGTCGCCACGTAGATGATTCTAGATCCTCTTTTAAGTCGACCATGTCCTGACGCCGTCGCTAGATTTATGACGCCGTTACTGGATAGATCACGACGGTGTTGCTTTATGCCTTCGACACCGTCTCCACACGCTGTATGCATAAATCTTTAAGAGATTTGGTGTAGTTCTCTATAATCCTTGTCGATTCTACTTCAAATGAGCCCCATCCGTGTAATTTCCATTCCTCCAAATGCCATCCAAGAGCTAAAAACCTAAAAACAAATGATTAAGCACATAATCTGGGCATATTTGCATGATTTAGGGCGTTAAATGACCCCGAAATAGTGTATAAAATGACACCTCATCAAAAACATGGTTACATCGGCTACCATTAAAGGTATGATCAAACAACCAAACAGGTAACGAGTTCATACATTGGTAACTAAATGAGTGAGGCATTGGACAGACCCGTCAATACCTAATGGAGTAATTCTAACAACAAATTGTAACAAACATTTGACAAAGCTTTATCCCTTAAACACTTGAAAAAGAAGGAATAAACTCATAAGGGTTATGAGCAACTATATAAGGTGGAAAGAACTCATAATCATCATCCATTTTATTTGAACCAATATCAAAGATCTGACTGATACTCTTTGATATAATGTTGTATTTTACAACCTTTCCAGATAAATTAATTACCAAAAAAACAATCCTCTTCCCTTTCTCCCAAACTAATACTCCACACATTGGACTGATGTAACAATCCGTATTTTTGATCAATGTACGACGCTATTAAATTCACTATTTTTTTTCTCGTACGCGTTCGCTTTTAATTTTAATCGATACGTTAAATCGCGTGAACTAAAAATCAACAATCAGATGGTACCAGAGCCAAGGTTATAGGGAACTGGGTCATTTTTCAAAACCTAGTCTATAACCACAAATTTTAAAGATTTTCCTTACTTTCATTTTTTCAAATTACAAAATCTTTCATCGCTGATCTGATATCCGCGCGCGCATCCCTGATCCGTACTTGCACTTTTGATTATCATTATAGTATTATATAATTTCTATATATTACTTAGTTTAGATCTGATCTCTTATGCCTATCTTCTAGCGTATTACTACTCATTCGTATCGGTCAAGTATATAAATATTGACCATTTCGATTAATTCATGATCTAAAACTCTTATTTTCTCGGTTAGTATCATATACCTCAACTCAGTATACTTTTACAAATTCTTAACGAATTTTGTACTCCTATTATTGATAGAATCATGCCTCCCAGAAGACGGTTGAAAAAGGTATCCGTTAAGAGGTTGGTGGAAAGACGTGTGGCTAAAGCTATTGAAATGCTGGAAGTTCAAGAGGAAACAATGGAAATGCTGGAAGAACTGTGAATGTGCAGGGCTGTTCGCACAAGACTTTTCTGAATGGAAAG